>NDXB01002464.1:1625-23189 GCA_002631895.1 Agapornis roseicollis
CACCCCCCCCCCCCCCCCCCCCCAGGAAAGCTTGGATCTCTATCTCTCACCACCTGAACATGGTGGTGGCAATACTCTCCTCTGGGTGTAGGTTGGTGAGCTGACCGTGAAATAAATGTGGAGGCAGAACCATTATAGCCATGCTGCAGAGCAGTAAAGGTAATGCTGAACAGGTACAATGTTTGCTTCTCGGTCACAGCCCATTTTTACTGCCAAGTCAGGGCATTAGCAATATATCACCTTGGCCCTTTCCCACTCCTTAGACTGCATTAGGGATGAGAAGCTTTGTTTCATATTTCATTAAATTCAATTAAGAAATGTAGCTCTTTGTCAACAGTTTCCTCTGCCCCCCTCTACTCATGAGAATTAAAACAAAATAATTATTCTCTTGTGCTGCAGCCATTAGAGCTTTATGCTGACTTGATCTATTCTTCACACTGGTGAAGGTGCCAAAGCCTCCGAGGCCTCCTTTGCCTGTAAGTGAAAAAGCAAGATCACTTAATTATGCAGAGGGTAACCTCTTTTTCTCATGGCTAAATGATGAATCTGCATTTTGATGTTAAGACTGGACCTCAGCCCACACCACTCCAAAGCTGCTCAGAATAAAGCAACCATGGGCCTGAGATGCCAACCCACCATTCTCCATCTTTGTTTGGTGTTTAATATTTACCTTGCCAGTTCCTAGGACTTGCTAACTCTAGCAGCCGGAAGGACAGCACTCTTGTTCAAGTAATCGGATTTCAGGCAATGTGCTGGAGAATATTGAGGAATAATTTTGACATCATGGGATTTGAATTGATCTTAAACCAGCCATGCAGTACATTTTATACATTGCTATCTAATTATGGGCTATATGGACAGTAATGCCTTTTGATGAAGTGCCTAACACTTTCCGTCACAAGACCATGTTTTTCAGTTGCTTATAAATAAATTATGTTAATCTGGGACGAAATCTGCCAAGCAAGCTCTGCCTTGGCTTAAGTTTGTATTTGGTGATCTTTTTATTTTGGCGAAGGGGCTGGTGGGAGGGTTGAGTGTCCTCCTAAGATATTTCAGGTTTCCAGGAAACAGGTTTAGGAAAAGTATGTTGCTTATTTGTTGGTGGGGTATTAACAGTTTCACAAAGTTTGGTAATGCCTTAGTGCTATAGAAGTGAGGATTTGACATTTGGCATCAGTTTGTATCAGAGATGTAAGCACCTTCCTTTCTGTATACAAACCTGTCCAAATTTTGCTGTCTCAAAAACAAACCCAAACCCAAAAACCCCACCTACCCTCTCTGCCACGCCTCCCCCCCCCAAAAAAAAAAAGTGTCATGTTGCATATGGTTTGTAGAAGCTGAACATAATAATACTGCATCTGCATTTTGCTCTGATTCTATTAGTAGTAAATATGTATTATTCTGGAGCTGTTGGGGCTCAGCGGGATCTTCATAGAAGCAGTTCCCTGTGATAAAGAAGAAGAGACCAAACTGATCTGCAAAATGTATGAGTATGAAAAGATTGGCTCTGCCAGAGTCCCTGTTCATGTGAACTGATAACCAGGGGTTTGACATTACATGGTGTGTGAGCACTTGACTTTGCAAATTCCCTGTTCTTTTAAAGCTGAAGCTTCATTCTGGGGAGAATAATGCACAGGAGCTGCATGAAATCAAGGCTTCTGGACACCCTGTAGTGTCTTAGTGCCTCTTATTTCCCCATCCTCCCCAATATTTTTGATGGCTGTTGACTTCCAGTCTGGAAGAAAATCTCCAATTTTTTGTTCCTTACTGTGCATACAAAAAAGGATTGAAAAATCTGCAAACAAATAAATCCTCCTCTTACAGAGAAAAGGCACTTTTGAAGTGGGAAGAAGTCTAATAACTTAAACCTTTCTATCACTTTTTTCCTTTGTATTTATCATGAAGAAAGGAGAAAAGGCCCGGGGATATTTGTACATTCAGTTGTGGAACTTCATAAAGTAGCTTCAATGTCTCACTTGTTATCTTAATCTTAGGGAAGTACTTTGATAATCAGGACTGTCCCACCAAGAACCTAAAAAAAGTTTATATCTATCCCAAAAAAAATATTTAAAATCTTCTCCAGAAATTTCTGCTTTCTTACCAGAACTTTCACCAGAACACCCCTGTGTCTTCTCAGTAAGAATAACAAGAGCTTTACATGCATACTCCAAAAACCTCACACAAACCATTAGTAACCAGTCAGGGGACCTGGTTATGAGCTGGTTTTTCCCTTGGCATGGTTATAATATAGTTCTGGTCTGTATTGTGGAAATATTTAGTTCTGCTCCCAAAACCAAGCCAGAGCTGTGTAGGACAGGCTGAACTTTTAACTTGGCAACTAAGCCTCATTTGCAGAACAAACTTTTAACTGTGATGGGATTGAGCTCCTGCACTTTCTTGTGGTTTCAGTGTGGATAGGGTCCAAGCAATGGCAAAAATGAACACTGTTGAAGAGAAGTACTAGGGGAAAA
Source organism: Agapornis roseicollis (assembly GCA_002631895.1). Lineage (NCBI taxonomy): Eukaryota > Metazoa > Chordata > Aves > Psittaciformes > Psittacidae > Agapornis > Agapornis roseicollis. Next base: position 4,097 of record NDXB01002464.1, read on the forward strand.
GGTGTCTGTGAGAATTGTATTGGGAAACTGAAAGTCCTCAGATGGGAAGAACAGGGCTGAGAATGGGTCAGATATGTCAACCAAGTTCACCCCTGAGGTCAAAATGGTTTCACGCCTCACTTCATTCCCCAGGAATGTGTCCTTCAACAGCCCTACATCTCATTCTGCACTCTGACACCCTCAAAGGCATAGAGGTTTCAGTAAAAACTCATCGTTTGCATCTGATCCTAGGAGATGTCACATTCAGTGAATGCAGAACACTTTTAGATCAGGGATCAGGTCTTTTTAGCCTCTTCAATGCAACCAGCAGTACCACAGATGCAAGAGGCTTCGACATCTTTGTGTCAGTGAAGGAGCTACTCTGTAAGGCAGGCACAAAAACCACGCAAGGAGGCTATCCAACTTCATCAACTCATTTTGCATATTTTGGGTGATAGCTGAAGAAAACAGGATAGCAGTACTATCTGTTTTCCACCATTTAAAACTATCCAAATCTCCAGTGCAGTAGAGACTAGAGGACTTTTTATCACTACCATTTTTCATAGGCAGCAGCACTGAAAACAGAGCTGCAGCAGGAGTATGTTTGCGAGATGGCTGTGTTTTCACCTGGGAGACAGCTGCTTAACAGAACATGTTGAAAATATCAGCCCTCTTTGACCAAAGAATGAGACTCTGGGTGAGCAAAGGCATCCAGCTGTGAAAAATGAACACTGCAAACAATGAAGTTGTCAGTTCTCTTACCAGGATGCAAATAAATACCTGGGGTGTCAAGCTGCTGGTTCTGCTGGACCATTAGTTTAGTACAAAGGCATTCTGCAGGGCAGGGGATGACAGCTGATCCATCACCTGAGCAGTCCTGCCCTTTGAGAAATACCTCTTCAGAACATGTATGATATGTATTTTTAAGCCAGGTTATTTAGTGTCAGGCATGGTTTGTATATGGACTTACATACCTTCATGATGTGAAAAAAGTGACATTGGAAGCCAATTTCACACTGATTTCCCAGTTGTTGTGGGTTGTGTCTCAGGTTTTCTCTGTGCAATGCCTCCTTTGATGCTTCCTGATGGGGTTTTACAGAATTCTCTTGTTGCAGCCTGCCAGAGGGACAGCTATGGGCCAGCCTGCAGCCACACGTGTCAGTGTCACAACGGAGCATTCTGTCATCATGTAACTGGGACATGCCTTTGTAGCCCAGGGTGGAAAGGGGCCACCTGCCAAGAAGGTACAATTGGAAATTCAAACCCCTGCCAGAGACTTACAGGAGGGAAAAATTACACTTCTACTCAGGGGGCTTCACTGGTATTTTAATTATCGGCTAATTGTCCTGTGTTGTCATTGGTTTTGTATCTGCACAATTACATGGATTGGTCCATTAAATACATCTGTGACACCATGCTGCAGGGGCTGGGTGTAAGAGCTCGGTATGCTGGGCAAGCTTTGAAACAGTCATAAACTGGAAAGAGAGCAGATTCTAAAGGCTGATTAAGAGAGAAGAGGTCCATAAAACTCCCAATTATGACACTGAAATGAACCTCTATTTTTTTTTGCATGGCCTACTTTACTGTCCCATGCGCCTAACTGATCCTCCTCATTACCGTATACTGTTCCAGACATAGCCTAAATCCAGAACATGTGTAAGGCATTGGGACTTCCAGTCTTGGCAATTAGACCAATGCGTGTGACTCAAATATAAGCCCAATTCGGGGAACCTTAAGAAAAGAGGCTGGCAAAGAAAGGCTGCCCTGAGGCTTGCATCGTAGTCCCTGCATACAGGCTGCTGGAAAACTTCAACCTATCCCTGATACAGACAGCTCTTTTTTTCTGTGCCTCCCCTGGGAGGTACCTAGCTCTGTAAGCAGTGCCACAGAGCCAGGGATGCTGCTGTGGATGCTCCTATGTATGCTGCAGTCTGGAGTCAGCATTAAAATTTTCTGGTTTACATAAAGGCCTCAAACACAAAACCAAAGAAAAAGTTAAAGAAGCTGTTGTCAAATATGAGACATTGTCAAGTATAACTTTTTTCTTTAATGATACATTTGGGAATTTCTTTTCTCTTTAGAAGTGAGGTGGTACGTGTGTGTGTGAGGCTGGGTGAGCTGTCCTCTGGTAACTGTGCTTTTTCAGAGTGAGAACTTGCCCCTGTTAACATCTTAAAAAGATGTTACTCTAGGATATTACAGAGGTGTGTATTTTTTGTGCCAACAAAGTAGGTTCTATCCATAGGAATTGGTTGTGATGGGAATTAATAAACTTGCTTAATTAAAATTAGGTAAAATGTGCAATGTCATCAGACAGCTGTGGGTAGCAGGATCAATTAGAAAAGGAGTTGTGATTTTAAGGGGACTACAAAGAAACTGAAAAAAGGAAATCAGTAACTCCATTCCTTGGTGCTGAGAAAGCTGGTAGGAACCAAGGGATGTTTTTCACAGGTGTGAACAGAAAATCTTGAAGCCTTTTTCTGGGTCACAGCTAATTCACTTAATCACTTATTTTGTTCCCAGACCAGTTTTGCATTGGTCTGTGTAATTCCTTACCAGTCATGGCTTCATTTTTACTCAGTTGTACCTCCCACAGTGTCTGCATGATCACCAGGATAAGAAGGGGTGTAAGCTGGGAAAGGTTGTGTTTAACCTGTGTCCTTCTTCTGCCTTCTTAATGGAAGGCTTTTGTCCTACCTCTTCTTTGCAGCCTGTCCCACTGGATGGTATGGTGCAAACTGTCTCCAGCGCTGCATCTGCCACAGCCAGGCGACATGTGACCGTGTAACGGGCGAGTGCCAGTGTCCCCCGGGTTGGACGGGTATAGCATGTGAGCTGGGTGAGTCTCTTCGTGTCCTCCATCCTTCAGCACCTTGTTTCTGTTGCTCTGCAGGGAAATTCAGTTCTGATGACAGTTTGAGACAGCTCAGAAAAAGGAGAGGACGAGTAGAGAGCTGGATAGCACTGAGTATGGAAAGGCTGAAAAAATTGGGGTTGTTTAGTCAGAGATGAGAAGACTGAGGGGAGATATGGCATTGACACTTGAATATACAATGGTGCTAGAAACTTGCTGGACAGAGGAGAGGAGTAAGCTATTCTCTGTCCTTTCGGGATAGGGAAGATAAGTAATGAGCTCAATTTGAGGAGTAAAAAATAATGTAAATCCTCCAAGAGGAAAACAAATTATCTCTAGAGAATTTTGTTAAGGGAGGTTTCAAAATCTCCTTCACTGAAGGTTTTTAGGACCAGCCTATTTCAGAGGCATAAGTGTGTTTTTTCTGGAGTCCTTCCAGCTTAGCCCCCCCATCAGTGTCCCCTGTTTCATTTCAGAGTGTGGGGACAGGAGGTATGGAGAGAGATGCGAGCAGAACTGTACCTGCCACCATGGGGTTTGTGAACAGCACTCAGGAAAATGCATCTGCCATGCTGGCTGGACTGGGGACAGCTGTGATGTTGGTAAGGGCAGTTCCTTCTGCATATGCTTTGCTTGAACACTCTTCTGCAATCAGCCATTTCTGCTTCCAGAATATGAAGTCCTTTTCTATTTTGTATCTTAATTTTCCAGTGTAGGCCCATAAGAGGTAATGCTGGTGTGAGCACTCACCGAGTATCTTAGAAGCACCACAGGCAGGTCTCTGCCCATCCGTGTATACATGCCCTTGTCCAAATCATTTTATGTCCTCCTACTCCTGTTCCCTGCCTGCTGAGAAAATAAAGGTATTTCTCTACCTTATGGGCCTAAGGAAGAATATATAAAAGGGAGTGATTTGGAAGAAGAGTTCGCCAGATCAGCCACATGCTGCTGTACCTCTATGGGCCATTGAAGGGGAGCTCAGCAAATTGGACTGACAGTTCAGTTTGTACCAATCTTGCATGTGGTCCAGATTGCCCAGATTTGACATAGCTGTCTGGTGTGTTTAGGGCCTGTAAGTCCCTGAAATAGAAATCTTGTAAGCAGTAGATATCGGATGACTTGAAATGGGTTTTCAGCTTTGCCATTGACATGCTGTGATTTTTTTGCAAGCCACAAGCAATTTTCTGATGTCTCCTGCAGTGCTGAGGACTCACAGAATCTCAAACACCAGGATGGCCTCTAAAGCCTTCATGGTGCCCACCTTCCTTTTCTTTAGGCCTCGCTTTCTCTTTGATCACTTTGCAGAGACCTGTGAGGTGGAAAGCAGTATGTGGACACAGCATATTTTCACCATTCAAACATCTGTTCCGTTGAGGATAACCATGTAAATGTGAATGGCATTGTCATCTGTATAGACACCATCTGGATTTGTGCTCTTGACTAGGACTAAGTCTTTGCAAGCTTTCACATGCAGACTTGTTAATAGCCAATACTAAATGGTTTTAATATTTTTAATATATTTTAAACTATGTTTTCTGGGCATGCAGTCTTCTAAATATACCTCACCATATGCAAGAAGAACAATATTGGCTCATTTGCCAGTGACAGTTGCTTTCCATGCAGCGGGAAGAACTATTGCATTCTGTGCTTCTCCTCATAGTCTGCCCCGTGGGATTTTTTGGCAAATGGTGTGAGGAGCAATGTGACTGCGTACACGGCTTGTCCTGCCACCATCAAACTGGAGCATGTCACTGTGAAAAGGGATGGAGAGGGAGGCACTGTGACAGACGTGAGTGTCTGCTGGGCGTTTACGGAAGGAAGTTCAGGTCGGCATGTACCTTACTCCCAAATCCAGAGCTCATGACAGGATCCTTTGATTCCTGCATTGCTCAGTGGGGTTGGTTTGGGAATGCTCATGGGAATGGGTGCAACAGATCCATTGGAGGGGGTAACTTTGCAGTGTCCTGCCGCTGTTGCAGCTTGCTTGCCTGGCCGCTATGGTGTGGGCTGTGCCCAGAGGTGCCGGTGTCCCATGGGTACACCCTGCCATCACCTGACGGGTGAATGCGGATGTCCTCCAGGATTCACTGGCTACAGCTGTGAGAAAAGTAAGTTTGTTATCAGAATACAAATACTTCCCTTGTAAATTAATTAAGAAACTAATTTCTTACATTTAAGCCTGATGATATAATGCCTGAAGAGGGAAGAAACACCAGCCTCACAGCAGTGTAGATGGACAAGTGCTGCTTGTCACTCACCCAAATGATTTGGCCACTTCTGACCCCTGTGCCTGGCACAGTTTGGGCTGCTGGGTTTGCCCTCTCTAGGTTTGCAGCTCACAGGCTGGCAGGGAGAAGCTGGGGGCTAAACTGTATCAAAATAGGCTAAGGGGATGATTGCAGAGCCCAGCCTGCAGCCATTACTGTGCCATGGGTAAAGCACCAGCTCTGCTTTCTGTTGGCCTTGTCCCCATGAGAGACAATCTATTCCTGCTGTCAGAGCTCATGGAAATGTCATTGTCTTTTTTTAATTCAGTGTTGAGTTTGGCTGTATGGAGCTGGCTTTGAAAATAGGCTTGTTCTGTGACCCCAGCTGCATAATTTTGACTTTGTTCTTCCTTTCAGTGTTTTGCCTCGCACTGCTTTAGCAAAACCAAAAACAACAGCTAAAAAGAATTAAAAGAATTGATACTGGTGTCCCATATCATCCCCTAAAGGATTGTTAAATCCTGACCCACAACCAGAGCATCTTAATGAAATTGAAACACAAGAATTAGCTGTGGAATGTCCAAAACCTCTAGGCAATATGATTGTCAACAGGGCAAAAGAAACCTGTAAAGATGCTGGTGCTACAGCAGCTTTGTAAGTTTAAACTCCCTGAAAAAGGTAGAATGTCTTTATCCACATGCCTGGTCCCTTGTGAGTTATGCTGTTTTAGTCGATTTTACCCGATATTTCCCTATGATTTTTTCTAGTGACAAGAAAATCGTATCTGGCCCTTGACAGTTGGGCACAAATTGACTGAACAAAACAAAATCAAGCAGTGAAGTAACCCCCAAGAAAATGTAATAAATCCAGAGTCCCAGAGGAGAGTGTCATTTTGTAGGCAGGGCTTTTATTTAATAAATTTGAGCTTGAGCTTTGTTTGTGTGTTATATTTACTAAGACAAATTTAATTTATTGGTTTACATTTCCTCTTCCCCAAGCTTGTCCACCAGGCATGTATGGCAAGAACTGTAACCAAGTATGTCAGTGCTCTGCTGAGAATGAGGAATGTCACCCAGTGACCGGCAACTGCATGTGCCGCCTGGGGTACTATGGGGCACACTGCAACATCCGTGAGTATCTTCATGGGCTGCACACTTTGTGAGCAAGGATCAAGTTATGCAGAAGCATCTGCTAGCATTCTGAGTTCATCTGTGTCAACCTTCAGTGTTGACTCAGATAAATATAGGTTAGTTATAAGAAGTTATACTATAAGAAGTAAGCATAGACTGGGATAAATTTACAGTGATCAAAATGCCTATATTAATTGCAAGGGATTAATGGGGAAAAAAAGTAAAAAAGACTCATTTGCTAGCTAATTTCTTTCCAATTTCATGCCACGCTGAAGAATATCAATACCATTCTCTCATTTACACCTAAGTACTGTGTAGCTCTTTCATTTCCAAATACTTAGGCCAAAATACTTCCCAAAATCTCTGCATGCTCGGGTAAGGACAAATGGTTATTAGAAAACAACAAGCTGCAATTGGCAATAAATCTAAGTGATTCATAAAGTCAGTGAAGTTGTAGGGCCTTCTGAGGAGCAATCAAATTAAACAAATTGTTACTCAGGATTGAAAAATGGTGACTAGTGTAGAGGACAAATGCCAATTGGCCGAACACTCCATCATAAAAAATATTACCAGATCCACATGCTGCATGCTGGTATTTTAGGACATCTGTAAAGTTGTTTCTGGTGGAATGTGGCAACCGATAAGAAACATATACCAAAGTATCCAATGAAAGAGACAGTTTATTACCTTTTTATTTACAACTTTAATTTTGTTTTTACTCCATGGCTTGTAAGTCTCATTTAAAAAAAGAAAAAAAGCTGTGGTCTTTCAAGCTCAGTCTTCCTGTCTTTGGCAAATCCTCATTTTCTTTTCTTAGGAATCTAGGGTGGCTCTGTTTGGTTTGCTTTCTTTTTGGGGTGATATTTTGGATACAAAGGCCAGTTGCAATATATATGGTTCTAGTAAGGGTTAAACCTATGCTTTATTTCTTCAGTAGAAATAGGAAAGGAGCTTATTTTAGAGATGGGCATTTATATTATCATCATGTCATCACAAATTATTCTTTAAAGTATAAATGTAAATGTAAGGATTGATTCTATCCTCCTTTGTGCATCAGTTCTCACTGTGAGATCAAAATCAATCCTTTGACACCTAGGCTAGAGCCATCTGGATCCATTATATATTAGATTATAATAAATGTTATAGTAGAGTGGTAGTAGAGATCAACTTTTTAACAGTATCATTTTAAAAGACTGTCATGGTTAGCCTATTACTTTTATGTAGCAATCTTTCAGTAGTTTTTTACCTGTAGAAGTCTTTTACCTATTCATATAGTACTAAATCTCTGTGGATTACAGTAAGTTATCAAGTTTGCTTAGATCCTTAAGATTTTATTTCAGAATTTTAAAATTTAAAGCACTGAAGTCCTGATATAGAAAGAAAACGAAGTCTGTGGTTCATTGCATTCAGAGATTTTGCCACAGAATTCTCTGTAGCTAGGATTAAACCTACAACATATGAGACATGAGTCTTCGTGGCATTGTGTTCTCTTTGATTCAAAAAATACGTAATATTTTGTTCAGCAAATTCTTAATAAATACGGTTTTGTTAAATAATTGCTGGAAAGGTATTGGAATGATAGAGGTTCAGAGAGGGTGCATCTATGTGGGCTTTTTTTATCTGTTCTCCCCTGTGCCACTCAGACTATTGCATAGACATAAAAGTTGATGGAAAACATATTAAGAGTGAGTTATTTTTAGGTTTAGGTTAGTGGAGTGGGAGACTGTGGACCTGATTCTAAAGTGACTGATAACCAAGGATAGCTAGCATTGCTTTGGCGGGAATATTGCATGTTCCCACCATCCTCACTACAGGGAGAAATAGGGCTGCTCCAGGATGAAGAAGCATTCGATATAATATTGAAAACAGCATAAGGAGCTGCTCCCAGAGATGTGAAATGGGCTTCAGTCCAGTCAACATGTGGCTGGATGCTGCTGGAAACATTTTCTGGCAACTATTGCTATATTTATAGTATTGTGAAAAAGGGTTCAAGAAAGTATCTATAAAAGGTGTAGTTGGCTGGGAAGTCGAATTTCCAGGAGCCAAGAGCAACAAGGCTTTCATGTTCTCAAATTTTGGAGTGAAGAGCTGAAACAGTCTCTTGGCAGGATCCAGAGGAAGTAGACAAACTAGCAATAAGGCTCCCATCAGTTGTCCATAACTGAGTGGACAAGCAGATCTACTTGAGTGAAGTTATGAATAAAAAGCAGTAAGTGGTGGTGTAATGGATAAAAAAAACCCCATGCTATGTCTCTGTGACATTTGCTGGGCTGGGTGAACTCTGAGCCAGAAAGACCTCACCAGCTTCACCTTCAAGCAGTAGGTAACAGAAGTGATTTTTTTGACAATGCAATTGATAACTGGTGAGAAAAGCCCCAGTGTATGCAGTTGGTATGCAAAGATTTAGGAGCTCCTGGTCATGGCAAACCCACCCAAATCAGAAGGAAAAAATCAGGAAATGAGTTGTAAAATCTGGCTGCCACTCCTGCCGTTCTCAGAAAAAGCATGTCAGATGCACAGGAAACTGTTAAATTAGAAAATGTCTTTATGAGATAAATGGTGGTTAGAGGCTAACCCGCTTTATGAAGGCAGAACCTACTTAAATGGCAGGACACTCTGTAAATTACCCTACCAATCTGCATAGAAGATCTACTACAAAATAGTAACAGATGAGATGGCCTTATTAATAATCATGTGAAGATCGCAGCTGATGTGTTTGCCCTGCTTGTGCTGCTCCCTGTTGAATGAAGTAAATACTATGCTGCAAGGGTAAATAAATCTGTAAAGGGGAGAGTTAGTGCATCCCTTTTAGTAATGGAGCAGTTCTTGCTAGTGTTGAGCTGAGGAACAACTCTGAGGGCTTTGCCAGGGAGAAGCAACGTGCTTGGGACTCTGGGAAACAAATAAAAAAAGAGAAAAGCCAAATGATGACTGAAAGGAAAGGGAGGAGAAACTCACTGAGAGTCCAATTGAATCATTGAATCTGGGTGTGTCCTTAACTTTATGTCTTGTTGTAAATGAAATAGATGTTGCAGGGCTCACTCCTGGATGCCAGGGTTTGCACATGAAACAGATTTTATGTACAGACAGATGAAGCACTGATGACAAAGTATTCAGAGAAGAAGTCATGTTTGAGAAGGGCTGGGGCAAATACCTGCATGGTATAAAAGTGTGTGTTTAGTTTTTATGATCTGCTGTCCTTATTTGAGGAGAAGCCAATTTTCAGTTTTATTTTAAAAGACATCCCTTTAAAGCTTCATCATAAGCTCTCTGTCTCTACTGAATAGTTCAAAATATCCAGAGATTTCACTAGCTGCTCAGAGCATGCCTTCATGTCTTCAGAAAAGAGAGGAAAAAAATATGAAGTTACTTACGCACAGATTGAGAGAGATTTGTTGCTTGGAGACATGTACAAATATATATTCAACCAGATTTCCAAATTAACCATACTCTGTCCTTTTTCCAAGGGAAGAGAAGGAAGGAGTAAAGAAATAACGTGTGAATGTAGTAGCACTAGTGTAATGGTTCAATTATGAGCATGTGGCTCTAAAAGCACCAGTTTCTCCCTATTCCAATACAGTGAAAAAATTTAATAACCTGCATCTCCAGAGTTCAGTGATGGCACACTGGAGGCAACCCTGACAGACACAGGCACGTGCTTAGCAATTCTGCCCACCTCTCCTTCCGTTCCATGCTCCATCCCTCCAAAGAGTATCTTGAGGACATGAGCTAAGCATGGCAGATGCATTCAGTGGACAATGAACTGGTTGGATGGCCGCACGCAAAGAGTTGTGTTCACCAGCTCAGTGTCCAGCTGGAGGCCAGTGACAAGTGGTGTCCCTCAGGGATCGGTGTTGGGACCAGTCTTGTTTAATATCTTTGTTTCTGACATGGACAGTGGGATTGAGTGCGCCCTCAGCAAGTTTGCCGATGACACCAAGCTGGGTGGTTCGGTGGATACGCTGGAGGGAAGGAATGCCATCCAGAGGGACCTTGACACGCTTATGAGGTGGGCTGATGCCAACCTCATGAAGTTTAACCATACCAAATGCAAGGTCCTACACTTGTGTCAGAGCAATCCCAGGCACAGCTACAGGTTGGGCAAAGAGGAGATTCAGAGCAGCCCTGCGGAGAAGGACTTGGGGGTGGTGGTCAATGAGAACATGAACATGAGCCAACTGCAGTGTGTGCTTGCAGCCCAGAAAGCCAACCGTATCCTGGGCTGCATCAAAAGGAGCATGACCAGCAGGTCGAAGGAGGTGATCCTGCCCCTCTACTCTGCTCTCATGAGACCTCACCTGGAGTATTGTGTGCAGTTCTGGTGTCCTCAACATAAAAAGGACATGGAAGTGTTGGAACAAGTCCAGAGGAGGGTCATGAGGATGATCAGGGGACTGGAGCATCTCCCATATGAAGACAGGCTGAGAAAGTTGGGACTGTTCAGCCTGGGGAAGAGAAGGCTGCGTGGAGACCTCATAGCAGCCTTCCAGTAGCTGAAGGGGGCCTATAGGGATGATGGGGAGGGACTCTTCACTGGGGACGGTAGTGACAGGACAAGGGGTAATGGGTTGAAACTTAAACAGGGGAGGTTTAGATTGGATATAAGGAAGTTGGTGAGACACTGGAATGGGTTGTCCGAGGAAGTTTTGAGTGCTCCATTCCTGGCAGTGTTCAAGGCCAGGTTGAATGAAGCCTTGGGTGACATGGTTTAGTGTGAGGTGTCCCTGCTTATGGCAGGGGGTTGGAAGTAGATGATCTTAAAGTCCTTTCCAACCCTAACTATTCTATGATTCTATAACTGGTCAGATAAAATAGCTGCTAAAAATAGACAGAGATGAACAAAGGCTTTTCACCACCTCAGGCAAGTAGTCTGTCACTGCTCAAAGGAAGAGGGACCCGGGCCCCATCTCTCCATCTCCGCCAAAGGAGGGTGTCCTGGGTTCAGCAGTAGCAGTCATTTTTTCTTCTTCTTAGTAGCTGATGCAGCACTGTGGTTTTGACTTGGCCTGGGAACAGAACTGATAATAGCAATGGTTTTAGTTACTGCTCAAATGTTTAGTCTGAGCAAGGACTTTCTGAGCCTCATGCTCTGCCAAGGAGGAGGGGAAGCCAGGAGGAAGCAGGGACAGGACACCTGACCCAAACTAGCCAAAGAGGTATTCCATACCACAGCACGTCACGCCTAGGATGTAACTGAGAGTTACCCAGAAGGGCTTGGGGCACTGCAGGGTTGGAGGAGGTATCGGTCAGTGCTCGGTCGGGCAGGGGGGGTGAGTTATCTGTCAATGGGTGGTGAGGTGCTGGTTTCTCTTCCCTTGTTATTTCCTTTATCATTATTATTATTGGTGGTAGCAGCAGTGATTTGTGTTATACCTTAGTTACTAAACTGTTCTTATCTCAACCTGTGGGAGTTGCATTCTTTTAATTCTCCTCCCCATCCCTCCAGGAGCAGGGGGAGGGCAAGAAAGGGGGCATTGAGTGAGTGAATGAGCTGCCTGGCTGGGTTTAAACCACGACAGAGGGAAAGGGTGAACAAGTTGATTTGGAACAGAAATCAAAGAGGAAAACTTCTGAAGAAGTGGGCTTGCATTTCTTACTGCTGTCACATATGAAGAATGGGAGGAGCAGACAGAGCCAGGAATAGTCAGACTGGGATCTGTGGCAACAGTTATTCCAGCTCTTCAAGGGTTTGCCATTGCAAGTCAGTGCTGCCTTGCTGCCCAATGGACTGTATTGCCTGAGGCAGCCATCTGGTCGTCAGTGCCTTCTCCTGGCCCTCTAGAAGTGAATAGAGTTAGAAAATGAGAAACTTACTTTGATTGAAAGTAACGAAAGTGCTTATGACATGAAATGCAAGGGGCTCAATAGCACATAACCTAATTGCTGTTTTGTTCTTTTAAAATAGGGTGTCCAAAAGGTACTTATGGTTCAAACTGCCAAAACCTCTGTAAATGTATGAATGGAGGCGATTGCGACCCTGTGTCAGGAACTTGTGATTGCATGCCTGGTTTTATTGGAGCCGACTGTAGTAAAAGTAAGCCAACATTCATGTTCTGCTTCTTTCAAGAATCAGCAGAAAGTGTAATCTGCATAAGAGCATGTCAGTAGAAAAACAGACAGGTTCCAACTACCTCCTCCTTGAATTGTAAATCAGGATTCCAGCTTTGTAAAAAATCTCTTGCAAAATATTTTCCCTCTCTTCTGCATGTGTAGAAGCAAGGACACTCATCCCAGGATTACAACCTGCTTGCCCAAACCTATTTCTAAAGCCAGCTCAGCATGAATTGCTCAAGTTCCTTCTTCCTGTCTAAAATTTCTAGGTTGAGAAATTAGCTCAAATATTTTGCTTCACACTGTGCTGCCATTAGTTTCAATAAATGGGAAAAAAAAATCAAGTTTTGTCATGGCAAAACTGGTAAAAACTCCATGGCAACTCTACTTTTATTTCTATATTTCAGAGCTAAATAGTGTGTCTGACTTTCTGTGCTATTTCCAAAGCTACATTCTCAGTGGAGTTCTCTTCAACTTATTCATAGAAGGGCAGTGTTTTAATGTTTAGTAGTCTATAGCTTTGTTCTTCAGCATAGGACAGCATCAATATTAAATAAAGAAGGACTTGTCAGAAGTCTTTAGCTGGAAGGATGAGCAGCTGATATTCCAGTTGTACACTCACCTTTTTGGTAGGAAACCTACTAAATGTTCCATGTGAAACCATGGGTTATATTTATAATCTTGAGTAAAGTTTAAGAGAATGAAGCAGTTGTGTCTTTGTCTAGGGTTTGGTTTCATAGTTGTTGCTTTCAAGCACACTAACTGGAATAAAACCAAAGCTAACTCTAAGATCCTGCATGTGTTAAAAATGAAAACTGGTATTGAATACCCAAGGTGTTTAACAAAAGAATGTGTTTCCTTCAGCTTGCCCTGAAAACCGATATGGGAAGGACTGCACCCTGTTCTGTGCATGTGGTAAAGGTCAATGCGACCCACGCACTGGCAAGTGTACCTGTCCTCCTGGCCAAATGGGACCCAGCTGTCAGCAAGGTAACAAAGCAGGACCCAAGGTCATCTTGTTAGTTGGCGACGTACTTAGAACAACCAGCAAATAGGACTCAGCTCCATTGTTTAGAAGTGTGTTTCCCAATATCTTTGGTTGATAACGCTGCAGTTTGCTGTACTTTGCCCCTGTTCCTCTCTGCTCCATCACCCTGCCTTTCTCCTGCCCACCACATTTGGTACCCTTGCACCAGTTTCTCAAGCCAAAGCAACTCCTTTGAGAGACTGCAGTCCAAACAGAACATAAAGAAAGTGAAAAGGGTAGTTTGAACCACCTGACATGAGCAGTGTGAAGGAGGTGTGGATAGATGGGACTAAATTTAAAAGCAAATTGCTTTAGCTGAAAGAAATGAATGGCAGAGATTTGAAGAGGACGAGTTGAAAGATGGGACAAAGGAAGGAGAACAAAGGAAGTGAATGTGGAGTTAAGCCAAGTGAGAAGCTATGGTGAGACAAAGTGTTGGATGAAACTGCAAATAAGCATGGAGTAGAATGTCCCACAGCCCTCTGCAGACACAAGGCACTTGGGATAGTCTGTGGGGAGCATGTGTTTGTATTTTTCCCCTGTCACCTTCATTCTTTTTTGGGATGCTAACTTTTTTTTTTTTTCCCAAACTTTGTTAATTCTCTGTAGTGTGTCCCCAGGGACAGTATGGCCCCAACTGCCTCCTGACATGTACTTGTCAGAACGGTGGTATCTGTGACCATGTGGATGGCAACTGCACTTGTGGGCTCGGCTGGACAGGAAAATTGTGTGAGAAAGGTAATTTTCTGCTTTGATGATAGTGAATGTGTGCATTCAAGCAGGGGTTCGCAGTGTCTACAGATACAGACCCACAAAAGGAGACAGTTTTTGCTCAAGTAGACTCCCTCCCAGCTGCATTCATGTCTTAGCTTCTCTCATGGAACTGCCCCTAGTTAAAGCTTTAGGTCTTTTTTTCAGAGACAGTTTTCTCCTGAGTCCTGCTCTGTAAGTTTTATAAATTCCTTTGCATGGACTCTGTCTTCTCGTGTTCTACTTTTTGTATTATTTTGTTCCATGGCAACATTGTTCTGTGTCTTCTTTCGTGTGCTCCTCCAAGGTCAGCAGAATTCTACATCACCTCCCTCTCTTGTTATTCTCTTCCCTTTGACACTGGAGTGCAGTTGAACTTCCCATGCATTGACTTCCCTGCTAGTACAGTTCTGACAACATCTGTCAAAAGCAATTGAGATTGTCTTGCTATTTCTCCCTTACCACTCCATGACAGCTTTTACTTACGCAAGACACAGCTCATTAAAATGTAATAAGCTCAGTTTTCTCTCCAGAAACCCTCCTGCCAGTCCTGAGTACAGTCTTTCCTTCTGTCTTTCCACATCTTTCCTTCTGTCCATCTCCCAAAAATCTTTCTGCATTTCTGTGTTCCCATTTCTCTCTCTACGTGAGAAATATCTGTATAGTTATGGATTTAAATGTTCAGGAAACCATGAGTTTACTGGTATGAAATAAAAATCATTCTGAGTTCACTTTCAAGACAAACGTCACCCTTACATTGTAACTGCCATGGTGCAATACACATTCCAGGCCCTGACTTACAGGTTGTTTCTGACATCTGTACAGTATGTCCACCTCAAACTCTGTACTTACCTTTTCCAGGAATTGGTTGTCTTAAGGAAGTATGCCTATCTGAAGTATCATATAGAAATTACACATTTTAGCAGCATTCTTTAATGTAATTGTTTCACTTTGAAACTTAGGAGAAGACTCAGAGACCCATTTCACAGACATGTGCAGAGAGAAAAGGAATGATATTAATTAAATGGAGACATTCACAGTGTGAATACCACTATGGACAGGCACTAAAAAAATGCAGTTTACCAATAGCTGGCTAACTTTGCATTGTGTAGGCCACCTGTGTTCACCTCTGTTTATCCATTCCTTGAAATCTCTGTAATGACCCATAGGCTGCATTTGGGTTGCAAGGCCTCAGTAGGTCATGCAGGTGTCACCATGTGGAGCAGCAGGTTGCGCATGTATCTTACAGATGTGCTTAGGTTAAACATCCCTGAAGACATTGTATAAGGGACTGTGTGTTATATCACTAGAAGGAGCTTCAAGGTTTATCTTTTGAGAGAAATAACCAAATTATTGGAAAACTGAGTCTTGATTTCCCCAGCAATGTGGTTTTGACTGTGTTTTGACTAGAATTCGAAGACTGCTAATCTGGCATCCATTTGCTAGTGATTAGATATGATGTTCTTTAAAGATCTTGTCTGACATTTGCAGAGTTATGAACCTTGATTATTTGGACTGCCACACTTATTTAAGTTGGTCTGCTCAGATTCACATTATCCTGGCAGTGGGAAGTGAACCTATGCAGAAATAATGTCTAGGTTAATTATATTGGCACAGTCACTTTTGCATGACTTGACTTTCAGTAATTTGAGACATGTTTAGTTCTGTAAAAGCAGATATCTCATTATACATGGAAAGTCTCTTGCTATTCGGAAAGGAGAGATCCCCCAGTTTTATTAGGATTTGGAATAGTCTGAACTCCAGTGGTAACACAGAGGAGGAAAAATTTCATGTTCTCTTTCACACTTTCTAAGTGCCTAAAATAAATCATTGCTGTAGATTAAACAAAAACAAAAAAAATACCATTGATACCAATTTCTGTGTGGCTTTACAATGTGGTGCGCGTTTAACATCAACTACTCCAATAGACAAATTTTAAAAGATGGACTGTATATAGTACAAGGAAATTGCTGTCTGAATGTCTGTATAATGTAAAAAAAATCCTATCCAAGTATGTATGCTTACTATCCATCATACAATACATACAATACATCATGGTTGTGCAGAAATGCTGCATCTTCATAACAAATGTTCTCCTTGGGTCTGCAAGTTATTGCACAAACTATCACATAAGAGCTTTTCTGGGTGAGGTCAGTGATTATTGTTGTTTGTTTGTCTATTTTTCTGTCCGTGTTCTGCCAGCAGAATGTCTGCCAGGGAAGTATGGGTCTGACTGTCTCTTGGACTGTTCATGCCAGCATAATGGCACCTGTGACAGGTTCACAGGCTGCTGCCGATGCCCTGAGGGTTACTATGGCCACTCCTGTGAGCACAGTAAGTGGAGGCACCCTGGCTGCCCTGTTTTCCAAGTGATGGGATGTGGTACTTCAGATTAGTCACATAAACACCTTGCTAGTTCAGTTGAAATTTTTGGGGTGTCCCAGATCACCCTGCTGCTCTCGATTTGAGTAACTTGCATATCTCTGATGCTGGGGCAGTACAAGTTTGGAACCACCCGGCATTGTTAGAGTTAATAGTAAATGTGATTTCTGTTGGCTCCCAGGGGATGTAGCTGAGAATACAGAGAATTTTTAGGGGATGTATGTTTTAATTCATAAACCGTCCTCACTTGATACTGTAATTTTTTTCAGGGTGCCCCCTTGGATTTTATGGGTTAAGCTGTCTTCACACATGTGCCTGTAAAAATGGAGCAAGCTGTGATGCGGTGACAGGACAATGCATTTGTCCTTTGGGTTATCAAGGTGTACACTGTGAAAAAGGTACTTGTACTCTTCTGATGTAAAATTTAAAAAAAACAAACCAAACCAAAGAAAAACCAAACCAAAACAAAAACCAAACAACAAATCAATAAATGAAAAAAAAAAAACAAAAAACAAAAAATAAAACTCATAAAGCTCCATGCCATTACTGAAATACTTGTTTGTTGAGAGCAACTTCTTCCATGTTTTAAGGTTTATGAATATCCTGCAATGTTAAATTTGGGATAGTTTACCTGTTATATAGCTGGGTGTCCTCATTTCCTTATAAATTAACTAATCTGGTTCCAATTAATATGGTGAAAGTCCTGGTCTCCGTGATATCTTGCAGCAATGAGTTCCACATGTTTATTAAAAATAAGTCCTTTTTACTGATTCTAAATTTGCTTCTGAAACTCCAAATAAGATTCTTAAATAGGTGCATGTTAGACCTGTTGAGTGTTGTGGAATGGTCTTCAAGAGAGTTCTAATTAAAAATGAAAATAAGTGCCAGTTACATTTCTGGGACAGATTTACAGATACCTTTGATATGTTAGACAAACCCAGCATAAGGAGAGTTACATGCCTATTCCACTGTGTTGGATTCTTCATTAAACTTGGCATTTAGACTAGCTTCAGTGAAGAGTTTATGGGCTTTCCTCTGAGACATCCCGGAAAATCTCCTCTGGTTTAATGTATGTCTTGCCATTCAAATATGTGTCTAAAAAAGCACTCTTGGTCTCAGGCTGTGACAGGGGCTGGTTTGGAGAGAGATGCCAACATCAGTGCAACTGCGGAGATTTTCCTTGTGATCCGGAGACTGGGAAGTGCCTCTGCCCACCTGGGAAGACTGGAGAAAAATGTGGCATTGGTAAGGGTAATATTTCCTGACTCTGTATAGTTAAACCAATCTGGCCTGTTGTCTAAGTGTACCTGTAAAAGGACATTTGCTGGTATTCAGGAACACATTGTTCATAGCAAATTACTCTTACAGATTACCAACAGCTTTATCAACAGGCTGTACCTCTTGATTTAGTCAATGTTGAAATGGACACACTGATAGGAAAACTGTTTATGGGTCAGCTGTAAAATGTTATTTGCCTTGAGTTTTGGAGAACACATGCTGATGAAGAATATCCCAAGAAGCTCACATCTCTGCAGATGTAGTGGGGAAGGAGGGATCTGATTGCGGTGTCTTTTGTCACATGGACATTTGTGACCCTTTTGAGAACAATGCAAAAGTATACCCAGCTCCAGGTTTGCTTCCCTGGGAAGGAGGCAGAATCCCTGTGGATGAGGCTGGCAGAGCTGTAGCAGCTATGCCTGCCTGTAGGATTCATCAGTAGTTCATGAACATTTAATCCAAATAAAATTTCTACGTTTGCAGCATATGCACTTGGGCTGTGTGTTTGGGAAATGATTGCCTACAACAGCAGAATTATTTTGTAGGTGAGAAAATTTTCCAGCAGGGCAGATTAGTCCCACCACTGTATCCTGATGAGATGGTGGCAGAACCAAGAGGCAGCAATGGCAGGCAAGATTCTTGAGCTAAACTCACAGTTATGATGGAGTATGTTTAAGGTAATAATTGGAGTAAAAGGAACAGAAGTGGTTTAAACAAGTGTAGGAAGAGATTTGTGATCTTAATGCTGTGACAAACAAGGTGAAAGGAGTGAACATCCATTGCAAATTCACACCAGGAACCATAATCCTCCTGAGCCTCCAAGTCACAGTGGGGAAATATTATTTCCCTTTTGTTCTAGGATAGGGCAGGAAGGAGGTTTAAACAGCCTGTTATTAATGAAGAGTAATTGCTAAGAGCTTATGTGCCAGTGCAACCTGCAAAACTAAAATGGGAAAAGATTTGCTTCCCTCTGCACACTCTCCTGTGGTCAGAAACTGAACCCACCCATACTGCAGGGCTGCTCCAGTGGGGTACATCGGCCACCTCCATGGCCAGCCTGTACTGGATATCCAGGGGCCTTTCCAGCAACATTTTAGGCAAAAGTGGAACACAAGGGGGAAGCTCAGCACCAATAATGTGAACCAAGGTTTTGTATCTTGCAAACTCTAGTAATCATTTTTATTTTTCTTAAATCATCTGGGGTAGCCCCCATCCATGAAAAGCTGTTATGGGCTAGGTTTTATTTGCATTTTTATTTTCAATTAGGCTCAGTTCATCTGTGATATAACTGTGAGCAGCTGTGACTGTGCAGCAGCCATAAAGATAAAAGGCCTGATTTTAATTTGAACTCTGGTAAAGCACCCATTAAACAGGCAAAATGTTAATTAAAAAAAAAAAAAAAAAAAAAAAAAAAAAAAAAAAAAAAAAATTTTAT
>NDXB01002466.1:6041-29580 GCA_002631895.1 Agapornis roseicollis
CACCACTAAACCTGACACCCAAGGCTTCATCTAACCTGGCTTTAAATAGTATCCAGGACATATGAAAAATAAAAGCTTTCAGGATGGAATCAGGAGATTATTATTTTTTTTTTTATTTTACTTATATCTTTATCTTTGTTTCAGAACAACAACAACAAAAAAAACATAGTCCTTATTTTAGCTTTTACTTATGCTACCATTTTCCATATCAGGCATTGCTGTGGCAGGATTCTAAAACAGTTGATGTTGAAGAAACAGAAAGCACACCATATATTAACCCATAAAAACCCCATAAAATGTTGCAATTAGAAAAAGACCAGGCAATAAAACCTTTTTTTGTTGCCCCTTTCTGCAAATATATGTGCAGTTTACTTTTGCTTCTTCAGGAAAAGCTAGTCACTAATCTTAATTACATTCCTTAAAAAGACTGTTATGGAAAAGCAGAGTGTATTAAATGAAGCAGACTACCATATTCTTTCATAGGAACAAAGAAGGATTATCCACAGCTCCTCAAAATGTTCTCCTCTGTACCATATTATGTTGTAATGATTAAAATATATTTCAGAATGTGCTTGATAGAACCTCAGAGGTCATGTTAAGGGTAGAAGTAAGAAAAAAATTCTGATAGCCAGATTAAGAGGAAGCATAAACTCATAGATCAGGCACAGAAATGAGCTCTGGGAGACTGCTTCCATATACCTTTATTCTTCCACGTAAAACTGCAAAGCAAAATCATGTCCATGTCCTTTTCCATTTTGCTTGTGTTTTCTTTGACACAAAAGCAATTTGCATCTAAAATCTCAGCAAGAAGTCAATAAACATCAGGCGCTAAACTTTTACAACCGTCTATATTTTAAATTTTAAAATAAAGGATTGCTGAATGGCTTTTTGCGTTACGGTTATATGTGCTGCACGAATGTGAACTATTTGTATATTGTCCTTTTCAGCAGGTTTTTAATAATTTATCATTCAGATGAGCTATGCAGACCCGGGATAGCTGAAAACAGAACTTCACTCTTTAAAACTAAATTTATCAGAAGCCTGTCCACATGGTTTAGTGGAGGTGTAGGGCATGGGATGGACTTGATGCTCTTAGAGGTCCCTTCCAACCTGGTGATTCTGTGATTCTGTCTAAATTCTTTCATAGTTTGAGCGTAAAGGAGGCCAAGATTTCTGTTTCACTGTATTTATACACCACAGGAGAGAAAAGCAGGGCTCTATGAATGAACTCCACTGAGGAGAGCTCATTTCCTATACCCTGGTCCTGCTGATTTTGGGACAGACAAATGGGAGTATGATGTGGGAGGACTGGAAGGTGTCAGTGCAGATATAGGACATGAGGAAGATGCAGGGGTGGCAGAAACTCTGAAAGGAGGTTTCTTTCTTCTTTCCTTACTACAGCTCAGTCCATCACATTCCCCTGTCCTCAACAGCCCCAGGGCATGTGGGAGCAGTTATAAATTGTGGGAACTGCCTGGTTAATGCTACATGGGTGAAAATGATGCATTTATCTATGCCTTGAAGGCAGCTTTGGCCGATAGATAATACTGGGCTTTGAGCATTATGGTCTATACAGAAGTTACAGCAAGTAAAACAGTTAAGAAGACTACTGGGGGCAGAATACAAGGAATTAAGACCTTTTATTAATAAAACACCATGTTTGCTGGCATAGCTGTGAAACTTCACCTTTTTTTTTTTTTCTCCAATTAGAACAAACAATCCTACAGAATCCATGGATGCTGAGCTCTCACAGAGTCCAGAATTTTTCCCTCCGAGAAATCTCCAAACTATTGCAGAAGTTGTTTATTCTGTGCTCTGTGAGGTGGTAGCTGCTTTTTGGTGTGTTACATTAATAACTTTACCACCAAGATATATCTGGTAAAAAAGAAAAGCATTTCCATTTACTTCAGCCCCAACTGTATATTTTAATGTTAGTTTTGAAAGTCCAATGTTACAGCAAATTTCTAGAAAATTCTAATAATGTGGAAGTTCAGTTTTAGTGTAATTTCTTTAAAATCATCTCAGCAACACCTGCTTTAAGATTTAGACCTAACTCTATCACAAAACCTTTTTTTATCCCATATGCTTATTCATGACATGCAAACACACAGGAAGAATAATGAGATGCCTTTGACAAGAAATCATCAGAGAATTTACATTTTTTTTTGGTGAGCATTCCTCATCGCATCTCTAAGAGTGTACCAAAACTGACAAACATGAATGCAGAATGTCTGTGTCTTACTAAGCAATGCAGTCAGTATTTGTCGTGGTTTAAACCCAACCAACCACACAGCTCGTTCACTCAGTCAACCCCCCTTCCTTGCCCTCCCCTGCTTCCAGAGAGATGGGGGGAGAATCAAAAGAATGTAACTCCCACAGGTTGAGATAAGAACAGTTTAGTAACTAAGGTATAACACAAATCACTGCTGCTACCACCAATAATAATAATGATAAAGGAAAAGAATACAGCATCCCATCAACCACAACAGATAACTCACGACACCCCACCAACCGAGTACTGACCGACCACCTCTTCCAACCACCCTCAGAGAGCTAGGCCTTCCAGATTACTCCCAGTTACATCCTGGGCATGACGTGCTTTGGTATGGAATACCTCTTTGATCAGTTTGGTCCTGTCAGTACAGTCCTGTCCCTCCTTCCTCCCGGCTTCCCCTCCTCCCCGCCAGAGCATGAGGCTCACAAAGTCCTTGGTCAGGGCAAACATCGCTCAGCAACAACCAAAAACAGCGGCCTTATCAACCTTGTTCCCGGGTTAAGTCAAAACACAGCTACTAAAGAGAAGAAAAACTGACTGCAACTGCTGAACCCAGGACAGACAAGAGAGATATCTCTTATAAAATTAATTAAAGCTCCAAAACTCACCTGTAAACTATTTAGGCAAACCTTTAATTTGATATGACTGAAGGTAGTGTGGAGTCTAGTCTGTAATAGTGTATTTCAATTAGTTACATTTGCAGAATTCTCTGGACTTAAAAAAAAAAAAGTGAAATTGAGAGTTGGGTTATTTTGGGGTTTTGATATTTCTGTTTGATTTTTCAGAATAGATATGAATGGTTGATAACAGTGAAATTTTGCTTAGTACTGATGCAAAATACTTTACAATGGTATGTAGAGAATTAAAAACATTTATAATTTATTGTGAGGATGTGGTATGTGATGTTTGGGTGTTATTCAGGACAGTACTATCACCTAGTACAGAAGCTACAGTAGACAGGCCATGAACAGGTTCAAAGCTATGAATATAAACTAGAAGCCAAGCCAACAAAAAAACCCCTTGTAGTTGGTGTTTACTAAAGGTTGCCTGATCATGAGAAGTCTGTTGATAAAGTGTTCTTACTTCATCTATGGGATACATCACACTTGCAGCCCCTGATCCTTCTGTGGGACTTCAATTACCCACATATCTGCTGGAAAAGCAGCACAGTGAGCTGTAAATAATACAGCAGACTGTTAGATTATATCAAGGATAATTTCTTAATTTAGGTGATAGCCTCATCAGAGGAAAAGCACTATTAAGTCTGTTGTCCACCAACAGGCATGAAGAAATTAGAGGTCAAGATTGGTGGCAACCTGGGCTGCAGTGATCACGACCTGGTAGAATTCACAATCTTGATGCATATGCACCAGGCAAAGAGTAAAGTCAAGACCCTGAATCTTAGCAGACCAAACTTTCAGTTGTTTAAGGAATTAGTGGATGAAAACCTCTGGGAAACTGCTCTGTCCTGGGTTCAGCAGGAGCAGTCATTTTTCTCCTTCTTAGCAGCTGGTGCAGTGTTGTTTTTTCAACTTTAGCCTGAGAACAACACTGATAACACAATAATGTTTTCAGTTGTTGCTAAGTAATATTTACTCCAATTAAGGACTCTTCAGTCTCATGCTATGCCAGGGAGGAGGGGCACAAGAAGCCAGGAGGAAACAGAGACAGGACATCTGACCAAAACTAGCCAAAGGGGTACTCCATATAACAATACATCATGCCCAGTACATAAACTGAAAGGAGTTATCTGGAAGGCTCAGATCATTGCTTGGGTCAGGCTGGGTATTGGTCAGTGGGTGGTGAGAGGTTGCATTCTCTTTCCTTGTTATTTCCCTTATCATTATTATTATTGGTGGTAGCAGCTGTGATTTGTGTTATACCTTAGTTTCTGGACTGTTCTTTTCTCAACCCGTGGGAGTTACATTCTCTCAGTTCTCCTCCCCATCCTTTTGGGAGCAGGGGGAGGAAAAAAAGCAGGGAGTGGGCAAGTGGCTGCATGGTTCTGAGTTATCGGCTGGGCTTAAATTCTGACACTGCCCTGTGAGATAATGGTGCTGAACAAACCTGGCAACTCTTTAAAAACATTTTTTCTAGAGTGTAAGAGTTCTCGATTCCCATGTGACAAAAATCAGGCAAGGGTGGTAGTAGACCAGTATGACCAAGTGACTACCTCCTTGTCAAACTAAGTGCAAGAAGGAAATGCACAGGCAGTGGAACCAGGGACATGTATCTTGGGAATAATTTAGAGGCACTGCCCAGATATGTAGGGGTGGGATCAGAAAAGGCAAGGCACAGCTGGAGCTTAATTTAACAAGGGATAATTAGAACAATAAGAAAGGCTTCTACAAGAACATTAATCAAACTGTAAGGTTTAAGAAAAATCATCCCTCCAATAAGTAAGACAGGAGAACTAGTGACAACAACCATGGAGAGATATTCAATTGTTGGGTCTTTTGCCTCAGTTTTCAATGGTAATCACTCTTCCCACTATTCAGCCCTAGAACCTCAAACCAGCAACTGGGGGATTGTAGTGCCTCCCATCCTAAGAAAATACAATGTTCAACACATCTGAAGAACTTGAACATACATAGGTCCATGGGACCTGACAAGATGCATCCAAGCGATTTGACTGATGTAGTCACTCAGCCATTCTGGATCATATTTGAAAAGTTATGGCAGTTTGACAAAGTCCCCACTGATTGGGGAAAGGGGAATATCAGCCTCATTTTCAAAAAAAGGTAATAAAGAGGACCCTGGGAGTTACTGACCAGTCAGACTCACCTCCATGCCTGGTAAGATCATGGAGCAAATCCCTCTGGAAGATATGTCAAAACATATCATAGAATCATAGAATGATTTGGGTTGGAAGCAACTTTAAAGCTCATTTAGTTCCAACCCCCCTACTAGAGACACCTTCCACTAGACCAGCTTGCTTCGAGACCCATCCAACCTGGCCTTGAATACATCCAGGAATGGGGCAGCCACAGCTTCTCTGGGCAACCTGTCTCACCACCCTCATAGTAAGTACTTTCTTCCCAGTGTCTAATTTAAATCTACCCTCTTTCACCTTAAAGCCATTCCCCCTTGTCCTGTCTCTTCCTGCCTTTTAAAAATGTCTGTTCCAGATTTCTTGCAGTCCTCTTTTAGGTATCGGAAGACTGTTACAAGGTCTCCCCTGAACCTTCTCTTCTCCAGACTGAACAACTCCAAGAGAGGTGTTCCAGGCCTCTGAATTTCTGATGAACTGCACTGGTTTATAGTAGAAAAATTAAGCCTGAACTGTTGACGGAATTGGACCAGCTGAAGGTCTGTCTGTGTATTGGACTTGAAAGGGAAAGTTTTCCTCTTTTTTTAAATCTTTCCTTTTCTGCACTGAAGAAAAACAAAGATCTTGTGATGGTTTTTTAACACCTGCTTCTCATCATGACTGCAGTTATTCTATATATTATGCAATTCAGATGAATATCATAATGTTTCATTTATCACCTCCTTTTTGTCCTGTGATACATATCATAACTGGAGATGTCAGGGTCTTTTATTACTGATTATTGATAGTTCATTAGACTTAGTGACATAGTCCATTTCACAGGTGCCACGTAGAATGTTGTCTTAAAGTTTAACAGAATCTTGCTGTTTATCTAATATGAAAATTATTCCAATGCAGGTTAAATTCACACTGTAACTTCCCTCCAAAATTCCAAAAATATAATGAGAAACTTCACAGTAAGAGCTAAGCTTGACATTACTAATAGAATGTATAGGTTTTCATTTCTAAAATTTTTAATGCGATTTTATTTTATTTGTGACTAACTTGAGTCCTTAAATATTGTCTCAGAAGTAAATACTGGCAACATAATAAAAGCAATAGTATTTTAATTTAATATTAAAATTCCCTTCTCAAATTAATCTTTTATTGCTTTAACACAATGCATCTTCTAAATATTAAATTATGGAGAGCTGAACAAATCCAAATATTGTGCTATAATTTAACTGGTACAGTTGGCAAAAAATCAGGAAAAGAACTTAAATGGTTTATGCTTGCATTATAAATATTTATTTCAGTATCTCTGAATCTTTGCTTGCATTCCCTTCTGTCCATATCTTCAAGGTTTCCAGAATATTCACCCCACTCACTAGGCCAATATACTACACCCAGATACTAATAGCAAGAGGGTTTTCTAATCCATCATGACCCTTTTTTCAATACTTTCTCTTTAAATAATGCCAAATATTCAAGCATAGTGTCACTATAATCAATAAGGAACAAAATTTTATAATTTGCTGTGGTATTTACCTTTCTGTTAGCAACCACTGAAGGCTAGTTATCATTCCTCGCAGATACAACTGAAAGCTGGCTTTCCAAAAACAGTTTCTATATAGAGTTGTAACTAGAACAGAGAAGGGATGACCATTATAAGCATCAGCCTGGTGGGGGTAGAAAGGCCATTATATTCCCCATTTTTGTTACTGCTGAGAGAAAGAGAATGCAGCTCAACATAATCAGAAAAATAGGAGAGAAATAGCTGTAATGACTTAGTGGGAGAAATGAGATTACTCTGGAAACAAAATGCCTAAGTTCTGATGTTGGACATTTATTTTTTTCTGTTGTACAGTAATTTAATGACAGTGAATAAGGATCACAAAACAATGATGGTTTTTCATGTAAGAATTCATAATTCTCTGTATCCCCCTTTCTGCCTCCAACCAGAGATTAACATAATGCTTCAGCTGTGAAAACAAAAGCCTTAGGGCCTTTAGGAGAGAAAATATGAAGAATGTAATTCTATGATTTTATGATTAGGGGAGTTACCCAGGAATATCAATGTGTTGCTTCTGCTTTCTGCTCTTAAGGCAATGAAACTCTGTGATTGGCATAAGGAACAAATGCTGCCATTTCTTAACTTTCTGTTGTCTTTCAAGCTTAAAAAATCAATCTTTTTCAAGTTATATTGCAAGCATTCTTATCCCTGCTACCCTGTAGAATCCAACACCTTTACCAGAGTACACACTCTTCCTTTGTGTGTATTTTTAAAAGAAGAGGGCTTGATAGTGACCGCCAAAAAAGATTCAATTCTAGCTGCAGGTCACTTTTCTTTTGTTGAAAAGCACTCAATTGTCTTTCACGAGTGTTTGGTTTTTTTCCTTTAGAAAGCTTCAGAACCTAGTTTCCTACACTGCCTTAAAAGGAGCTGCTCTCTGCACTTTAGGCATGAGCTGCTGTAAGGTAGAAAAAATGTGTCATTTGAATGACCATTTTAGGATGAATCTTGATTCTCAAGACACTCCATTAGATTGGCATAAAGTATCAGTATTTCTGAAAACAAGCCAAGCCAGTGAGAGACAATTCATTTACTTATGTCTCATTAACTGATTGTTGGTGACAGCAGCTGACAATCAAAAACCATAGAATCATAGAATCAACTAGGTTGGAGAAGACCTTTAAGATCATCAAGTCTAACCATTATAGTGTAACTTGTCAATTTATAAACAATACAAAACAAATCAAAACACTGCAACAAGCAAACACATTTTAACTTTTTTTTTTAAATATCACTTCTCTCTGCTCTGATCATCATGGCTGTCGAGTTCACTATTGTTAGTAAGACTTCTCTGTGCCCTACAGCATCAATGATAAGTAGCTGATAAGGAAAAAAAGCTCTCTTATTTTTCAGTTGTTCTGTCAAATTATATTTAATCTCGATTGACAAAATCTTCTTCAGACAGTAGAAAATTTGCTTGTAAAATTATCATAGTTATGTTAAGCTTGAAGGTATTTATGAAGTATAGAATCAAAATCATTAAATGTCTCCATTTGTTTTGAAAACATAACGGAAAACCCATGTCATCAGTGAGCCCAGCATGGCCCCAGTCAATGACACTTAGAATCACAGAATAGTTATGGTTGGAAAGAACCTAAGATCATCTAGTTCCAACCCCTCTGCCATGTCACTAGTTCATGTCACCCAAGACTCCATACAATCTGGCCTTGAACACTGCCAGGGATGGAAGCGTTTATTGCTTGTAAAAGGCACTGCCTCTTTCTATTGCTTGACCAGGAAAGGTAAATATTCTGTGCCACAGAGA
Source organism: Agapornis roseicollis (assembly GCA_002631895.1). Taxonomy (NCBI): domain Eukaryota; kingdom Metazoa; phylum Chordata; class Aves; order Psittaciformes; family Psittacidae; genus Agapornis; species Agapornis roseicollis. The sequence continues at coordinate 14,404 of NDXB01002466.1, forward strand.
AACATAACCAATAGGAATGGACTTTACCTTGGGAAGCTAAAGTGTAGTCATATAACTTACAATTAAGATCTTTGGTTTAAATCACCTTGAATAAGCAGCTTTCACCATAAATACACAGAAACATTATCCGGCTTTCCTATAATGACTTCAATTTGTAATGCCTAATACACAGCTACAAAATCACCTCTACACTATTAGAAATATCTTTGCCCACTACACATTGAATATACATAACTTATGTTGAGTCAACCAACTTAAACAATCAGTTTAAATGACCATGAGTCTAACAGTTTCTCTAAATGTAACATTTGAAAAAAAAAAAAAGAAAAACAATCATTATCTTGTGAAAGTGAAAATAGAGCAGACAAAGTGCGTAAAGTCTAATATGATTCAGATGGCTTACAAGTGCAGCTCAAATGCAGTCTTTTTAAAATACTTCTGAAGATGAATCAGTCATAGGGCTCCCAAAGTTATATCAAAACTCTTATAACAGCTGTGTCTAATCTCATCATTAAAAGCCTGTGGCTTCACAAAGGCAGAAGGATCATATTATTATGAAGAAGCCTGAGGTTTCTTCACAATGTCCATAAAAAATTAGGAAACCTGTCATAGTGGTCAACTTGAAATGCTACTAACATGTTCTGTCTATCTGGATTAATGAGATTACCATTACCTGAAAAAGTCAGACTGGATGACTTATAATATTTCTGTGACAGAATCTATGGCTCTAGGTCTCAGCCTGCCTTGCACATGGTCTCATAACATCTTTATCAAGTCATGGCTAAAGTCCTAGACACTAGTGTCAGACTTCTGTTCATATTAGTGTGATACTAGAAATACAATGCATATAAAATATTCTCAGGTAAAACGGAGACAAATAATGTTCATACACAAATTTGAATTACAATCATTGCATTAATGCATGTTAGTAAAAATATTATTGTTATAAACATTTCATGAACAAGAGCAAGTAATTCAAGTCACTGTTGTCAATTTATTTTATCTGCAAAGTCTATCTCACCTAGCAAATATGCATAGCAATATTAAAGAGTCATGCAAATTCCACTACAATGTTAGCATACAGAGCAAGCATTGTAGAGCAAGACTTGACAAGTGTCAAAGACTGTTATTATTACACAGGGATTTACAACAGAGACTTGTTAACACATGCAAAATCTTACAACCTTAGGCAAGAGTTATCAGCACATACTTTTTTTAGTTTTAGTGATTCAATAGGGTTTTTCTGAATCACTTTCGTTAGTGATTCCATAATTTGTATAAAGTTATTGAATTACATGGCTTACTGTGGCATAATTAAAAAAAAAGAAATAAAAGATATTATCCAAGGTTTTGAGAATGCGTATTAGATTTCCAAAGGGATATTGATAGGTAAACTGAGAAAAAGCATTTTGAAAAGGAGACTCACCTACAAGGACACTATCAGATTTTTCGCTTAAAGCAGTTTTATTGAAAGCTGCTACAATTCCTAAAATAGATAAAATATACAATTTCATAAGAAGATGACACCATGTAAGAACTAAATAAAAATGCAAAGGCCATGCTTTAGACTGCAAACCTGACTGTTTAAACCCTTGTTATTTTGCATGTATATGGTTTAATGAAAAAAAACCTTTAGAATTAATTCATTTTAAAATTATGATCTGTCATTCAAATCTGACAACACTCAAAGCATAGCAATATGCTAAGCAGCAGTTAATAATAACAAAAAAGTGAAGGATCCATAAACAATACTAAAAAGTCTATTCAAACAGGCAAATAGATATGTCTATTAAAGTAGGGTAAATAATCCCATTCCTCTAAATTTTTAGGGGATTTATAGTTGCCACAGTACTCAAAGATGTCAATTATATTTTTCATCTAAAAATGGCAGCCCTAGAGAATCTGGAGAGACACACAAAAAGACATAAAATTGAGTTCATTATAAACTATACTTCTTAATTGCCTACATAAATCATATATGTTAATATTTTCACTAGCACTAAACTAGTTTTGAGTATGAGATCAGCTTTCAGTGAACACTATGTACAGATTGTCATGTCAGACCTATCAACCAAATACCATATATGACCAAGTAACAACATTTTGAACACTTAGTAAATAAAATATTAAATCTCTATACCATTAACTTGTGAGATGAAACAAGATCACAGCCTGTGGTGATGCTGAAAACAATCCATAAACTATCTATAATTCAGCAATAGAACAGCAGGAATACCTAAAACAGGATTTTCAAAGAAAACAATTCAATATTTTCCTATTTAAGACAGAGGAGGCATATGAAAGACCTTCAGAAAACATGCATCAGTGTGACAGATGGGAACATTTAAAATGTGAGAGAATTTGTGGGGCAGAAAGCAAATTCATCTCCCATGTTGCAGGAATGTTGCAAGAGGAAAAAGTTATCTAAAGCTTTTATACTCTGAAAGAAGTAAGAAAGTTTGAGAAAAAGTGATGCCTATATTTCAAGTTGTTAAACATATGCTGGGTGAACTTTTCAACCTTAAAACAGTGTTCTAAAAACCAGAAAACTACTGGATAAGTAACTCCCACATGCAGGGCCCACCAAAACACCCACAGCTTGCTTTTCTAGCAGACAGAGTTTTTACAGCTCCTGCTCTGATAGAGCGAAACAGGGATTTAGACAATTTCTTAATGACAGAACATTTGGTAATGGTGGTTTAACAGCAGAGGAGGTTTGTTGTGAAGTTTTTAACTGCTTTCAGAGGGTCCTTTTTATTTTCCAATTCTCCTATTGCCCCTAGAAGTCTGCAGTCACATGGGAGAAAAACAGAACCATAATGCAATCAGAGTATCAATTATAACATAGATTTATCATAGCCTTAATTACAAAAGAACTGTGTCAATAGCAAGGAAATAGAATACATTTGAATGTTTATTTAAATTAGATCAGACTATACTTTGGCTTTAATATTATCTACTCCAAATATGTCATCTGTGTGGTGAGCTCATTCTGGATGTTAGTAGGAAAACCACATTTCAACAATTCACTGTTATTTCAAAAAATGATTAAGCTTTATTAAAAAAAAAAAACAAACAACAAAAAAACAAACAAAAAAAACTAAAAGCAAAACAAAAATAAGTATTTTCCAATTAGATAGCTATAAAATACTCTGGATAATACAACAGAATTCTTGACAGATCACGTGGAAAATGAATATATAATAGAAAATCTCCACAGGGATTGATAGGTTCTCTATGTCAATGATCAAGACAAAGCACAGACAAAATCATATGATGGTTAATCTCTCAGATATGGGACAGAGCACTGAAAGCTAAAGACCCTAAACTATAGACATGAATATAGACAATACTAGAATTGAACAGTGATGACTGCAATTCTTCCTCATATACGTAACCAAAAGTACAGAAATTTTTAATGAATACTTACTGAATCACAAAAACAAATCAGACGACTTTCATTCACCTTGTAGAAATTGAAATAAAATGCATAATAAGAAGCATTTATCCTTAACAGGAAGCTGTCATAACCAAGCTTATCTGTGCTGTACTTCAAGTACCTAAAAAAGCTCACTCAGAGATGCCTATATGCCACGGCTTTAGGTGATGAAATACACTGCTGCAGGATTCCTTTGTCAAACATATTCCCACTGTTCTGAAGGTTGATGATATTCCCTGTCTGAGAAATGTGGACCTCCTGTACCTCCAGAAACAGTTCAAGGACTAAGCATGTATGGATACTTATAAAAATAATTTCTGAAACCAAGCATGAAGTTGGCATTTTAAGTGAAGCTGTGCTGAACAGCACAAGTGCAGAATAAAGTCAAGTTGAATGCTGCTGTGCTGGCACAGAATTTATACTAACATTAGTGTGATGCGTGAATCATAGAATCATAGAATAGTTAGGGTTGGAAAGCACCTTACGATCACCTAGTTCCAACCCCTCTGCCATGGGCAGGGACACCTCCCACTAAACCATATTTTATTGTACAGAACTATATCTGTAGGGAACCATATCTGTACTCTCCATCATTGTTACAATGGAAAAAGTCGTCAACTTCAAGAAAGTTTTGAAGGCAACATGGGGAACAAGAGGGTAAAGGATAGAAAAAAGTTAGCAGCAACATTTTGTAGAGCATGGTATTTAATGACCAGTGAGGGAACAATAAACCAATGGAGAGATAAGTGATGGGTACTCCTGCATTACTGTAGAAGAAAATCAGAAAAAGTAATGGGAATGGTCATTAAGGATTTAACACCCTGCAAGTATATTGGCAATTGTCTGTAGATCATAGAGCTTTCTAGTACCCCATCATTTTCTCAACTACATTTAAGACACTGGTACCCTCAATACCTCTGCTATGTAGAAATGATAGTAGAACAGGGAACATGAAGTTCTCACAGAGTTCATGACAAATCCTAAAAAAGGAAGAAGAACAAGGTAAGAAGAAGAAGAAATGAAGATTTTTTTTCCCCATGCTTGGAGTATGAGAGAGCTTAAGAAAGGGATAGAGAAAAAAACAGAAGGAAGACCTACAAAAAAAAAAAAAAAAAAAAAAAAAAGCTGATCCAGATTCCCAGCTTCAAAGGACAAAGAGATTTAAAAACCAACCAAACAAACAAAAACAAAAACAAAAAACAAGGAAGGAAATTTGGACTGAGGGTTCAAGAGAGTCAGAAAATACAGGGGGAAAATATACACAGGAACTCTTGCATAGAAGACTATAAAAGAATGAAGAGTGATAGGGGTTAGAGATTAACTTCTGGCATAAAAGCAAAGAGAAGAATTGAAAGGATCTTATGAATAAAGCATGGGAAGGAGACACAAAAGGAGACACTGAGAAAGTAATAGACCAGCAATCAAGATGTGTACTGAGCCAGACTGGCAGAAGCAGCAGACTGTGTCTCACCAGTGTGTCTGGCTAATGACATGGCTGGACAGCTTTTCAGTTCTACTGACCACAAATTTTCTAACTGCAAATTCAAGACCTCCTAACTATGTGTTTTACAGGTGTGGTGGAGCCTACTCTTTGGAAATCACAGGGAGGTGATTTGGAAATGAAAATGTGCTGGTTCCAATGGATTTTTAGAAAGAGGTTTCAAAGTTTAATTCCCCAAAATGAACAATGTGAAAAGCAAATAAACTTATTTTCTTCATTCTGTCTTCTTCCCCTCTGCCCAAAGAGAGAGACAAAATCAAAGTAACAGTTCATTGTTCAAATCAAAAGATACTCTGAAATCTAACAGTACAGAATGATTCAGAGATGATGGTATAGATGTAATTCAGCTTTTTACTTAGTCACGATTATCCTAAATTGTAAATAAAACTGACTGCCATGTCACTATTCATGCTACATTTGTATCTCTTGCTTCCACACAAGTGAATATCCTTTAAGTTCTAAAAACCTGTTTATATTTTTTCATTGTAACAGTGCAGTAATCGTAGGATCTGAGCTACTTACCCAAAAGTAATTACCTCTCTGACTTCATTTCTCAGCCCACACCTTAGCATTTCTCCTAGAACTTCTCCCTTGAAAGCTTCAGCTTCAGTTGTAGGAGAGTAGCTGCTGTAAGTAAAAAAATAAAAAAAATCTCAGCAATAAACACAAATTTAGGATTAAAAACCACCCAGATATTTTCTCCCATGTACTTTATTTGGAACTGCTTGAAACACTGCTTTTTCCCTGAAATGCAATAAAAGCATTTTGAAGTTAGTTATCCATAAACTCTGCAATGGAATAATTTTCCATGTTAAAATATCGATTTCTTAAAACTTAAACATTAGGGAATGTTATGATATCTTTGGTTTAAAAATAAAATAATCAAAGTCTCATTAGACTTAAAATATATAATAAAATATATTATCAAACATAACGTTTTCTTTCTGAATTTCACTTACAGACCTTTTCAGAATTTTTGCATTTTATTCTGAACCACCAAAAAAGGAAAAATTTGAAGCTGAAATCTACTGAAATAACTCTAGTAATTTAATTTGTCTTTATAAACACAAGTGCGTTTTCCACCAGGCAAAGTACATTGAATCACCCTTAGTTTATTTCTACAGGAAATATTTAATGTACTCAGCTAATGCATTGGTGTATTTACAGAAAATCTCACTTGCATGAATAAGACTTCAGTTACCAAAATTGAGAGACTGAAGTATTTATTATATTAACTCAAAACAGAAAAGATAATTCATTCCATCTATGACTGTATAGCACTAATGTTATTTTATGCAAAAGTGAAGATGCAGAACTAGAAATACTGAAACATAGGAAAGAAGAATAGAAATCTGTCACCAGTCACTGTATTATCTGCTAGCTGCATTCAAGCTCTTAAAGACACTTGATGGAGAACAAGTAAAAGTGAGGATTATCACTTACTATACCAATAACGTTCAGTTCTTTTTAAAAGTAAGTTTCCTACACTTATAGCCAGGGAAAGGAATATTTCTCCTTGAGTCTGAAGAATGCTTAAAGTAACTTCCTTTGAATACTTTATACCTGAATTCATCTTTTAATCTAATGATTGCTGAAAGAATATATCAATAGCTTGGATTATCAACAATCCAGTAATAAATATTAGCTGTCTGCAATACTTCAACATATTGATAACAGATTGCTTGCAACCTGTCAGCCAATCAGAAAAACATAAATAGAAAACCCTAAACAACATATCAGCAAATGTAATGCCTCTAAGAGCTACCAAGTTTCCATAATTTCTGCATTTTAGTTTGGGTTGAGTATAGAAAGGAAATTGTGTATGAGTGCACAGAGAACTAAGTAGGAGTTAGTGCTTCCATTTGATTCCTCCAGTAAAAATTTTAAATATACTTCCACATTCACCATAGAAAACATAAAGTGCTATAAATTTCTATTGCTTTCCTTAGTAATTGAGGGCAGCTCCTTTCTGGATCCAGCTGTCTATAGACAATGCTTCTGATTCTAGAAAGTTAATTCTCACTTTAATAATTTTGCATCAGAAGTTAATAGGTGAATATTTACTGACTTGATTCATTTAAGCAGCCACAGACTCCAAAAAATCAGATCATTTCTTTCCCCACTATTTCTTCAGCACAACCCTGTTAGAATCCCCAGCCAGCACCTTTTCTTCTGTTTAAGATTCCTCCACACCTATTTTCTTGTTTCTCCATTAAAATATGGATGCTTTCTGAGCACGTTTCTAACTACATTCATAGTTTGTATAAGCTCTTCACATTTGCATGTGCACCATCATAAAGCAGATTGAGGCTATTTAATTATTAACCTGTGAATGATCTTGGTTTCTTGTTTCTCAGTAAAATTCATATTTTGTAATCAAGCCATTTAGTTAACCAACGGGAAATACTTATACAGGCATTAATTTTCTACCTTTTAACCACAGCCATTGTATTCTAGTATGTATCTGAACTCCAAATGTGTAACTTAGATAAATTAAAAAATTTGGTAAAGATGCGAGTAAATATAATGGGCATGGATTTTTAGTACAAGATATTTTTAAAAAGGCAAATCCAGCACTGCAGATCTTAAAATTATAATGAGTTTGGAATGAGAAATATTAAAAGGAAAACTTGACAGGCTACACCACTTAGATGGGAAAGAAATAGATGCTTTCCAAAGAAGTGATGCTATGTGATGCTCTGTGACTTATGTGTTCTACTCCTTTTGAGTGTGCTTCTGCAGTAAAAATCACAGTAATTGTAAGAGACACAAAATACATGCGACTGACTGTGTTTTTGCTATCTTCCTTATATTAGGTAATTAAAACATAATGGTAACATTTCTATATTACTCCTACATGCATGTGATCTGAACAGTTATTGCAAGGTAGCTTTTTATGAAACCACTCTAGCAGAAGTTAATTCTGCATGAATTATAGACCATTAGTGATAGCACACATTGACTATAAATTAGGCTTCTGGTTTCCAATTAAATAGGAAAGTAGGAAAGAAATGAGACCACAAAACACCCTTTGATACCTTGCAGCCTACAGGTAGTATATGGAAGGCCAAAATTCAACAGAGGAAATAAAAAGACAGTGATCCAGATCTCTCCAAACACATCAAAACAAAAAATAACCAGTAATATCTAAAAAATACCGTATCGCATCTGAAAGAACTGCTCTGCTTAGCTTCCCAGCACTTATGTCAAAACTGAGTCAGCCAGTTCTCATTCACAGAGTAGCAATCTCTGTTTAGCTCTGAAATACATGTTAATGTTTGTTGGCATTAAGGTGGTCTTGGTTGCAGAGAAGCTTTTAAGAGTCACTGAACCACCTTATCTTAGATCAATTATCTTGTTCCATACCCACACAGCAACCCTGCTGGTGTGAATGTTCAGGATAATGAGAGAAAAGAAAAGAAAGGAGCAAGCTAAGTTGCCTCCTATTGAAACCACAGCCTACTGATTTATCTTTTTTACATCTCATTTTAGCCTCATTAAAAAAAACTGTATCCTGTTAAACCACAGTGGTCTTTTTTTTCTCATCTTACTACAACTGAGTAGTACAACATATTTCACAACATAAAGTCCAGTTAACTAGCAATTAGAGAATCTTTGATTAATCTCCACTGCTGTAATATCCGATTAGCTAGTTTTTGACAACTGAAGCAGCTCTTTTTAGTGCATTTTATTTTTCTCTAATAGCAAGTTTTATTATGTGACATGAAACATATGTAGAAGACATCTGGGTTAATTTGCATTTAAATCCCTTGAAGAGGTGTTCATAATTTTTTTCTTGTGTTAAGAATTGTTCTCAGACATAAAAAGGTATTTCTTTGCCCAAAGTACAAGAAGCGTGTTCCTTTTCCTTCTACCATGCAATTAAAACAGATTATTACCAAATCAATAACCATTTCACAAAATGCATCCCTCCAATGTCTCTTTTGTCCTCCTCATCTAACAAGTCTAACCTGTATATTTATTCTGCTTGTGCCTCTGCAGTAAAAAGGCAAAAATCTAAAACAAAACAAAGCTCAAGCACAATCTCTTAAGCACTGCTGCAGGGTAAAACTCAGCAGAGCATATGTCAATCTGTCTCAAATACTATAGTCTGCTAAGGGCTATGCAGTCTTTACAAAGATGTTAGTATGTGAAATACCTACCTAAAAGACTTTATGATTTGAGCAAGAATATAGAAACATAAGCAAGAACTTAAACTCATAATCAAGGCCAGTATGAAGTCTAGTACCTGCTTTGTTATCTCCATGGGGTTTTATTAGTATTTGTAGGCATCATGCTATTTCTTGATCTCATGTTTATTTTTATCTTTTGCTTGAAATTAATCAAGTATTGCAAACTGTCAGGAAAAAAAAAAAAAGTGTCAGGAAACTGTTCAATAAAAATGCAGTAATTGCTTGTGGTGAATGATATTTCTCCCTGTGTATTCTTCCTCCCTTTTTTTCTCCCTGGTATATGTCCTGTGAGGAGTGCTGGAGTATGGACTTCTGAATAGAGTATTTGTAAGGCACTGAGATACGGGTACATGGGTCTTTGTTGAAGGTGTAAGTACATGTACTGTAAGGACTTCATGTAGGAGGACACATAGGAGGAGAGGAGGATCATAGAATCATAGAATAGTTAGGGTTGGAAAGGACCTTAAGATCATCTAGTTCAAACCCCCCTGACATAAGCAGATACTCCTCACACTAAACCGTGCCACCCAAGGCTTCGTCCAACCTGGCCTTGAACAGTACCAGGGATGAAGCACTCACAACTTCCTTGNCTGACATAAGCAGATACTCCTCACACTAAACCGTGCCACCCAAGGCTTCGTCCAACCTGGCCTTGAACAGTACCAGGGATGAAGCACTCACAACTTCCTTGGGCAACCCATTCCAGTGCCTCACCACCCTAACAGTAAAGAGTTTCTTCCTTATATCCAATCTAAACCTCTCCTGTTTAATCTGTATTGGATCCAGTATTAGCTGGGAAAGGCAGAAATAAGAAGGACAGAAAATGGGGTAAATATCAGTCTGAAAGGCAGAATATGAACTTTCAGTTCACTCAGAGAAAAAGAAAGACAAGTAAGTCTATGGAGGAGTGGGGTTTGGCCAAGTTTATTGACACAGTAAGTGATTTTGTGGTAGCATTTATAAGAGCTCAAAGTAAAAGGAAATAGAAAAGAGGATGTGTAAACAGTAAAAGAAGAAATATTGATAACCTTTTATGGGAAAACAGAGAAGATCAGATAATCTTTAAATGCACTCTAGAGAAAAAGGAGAAAAGTCTGGATATTTCCTTATTTTTCTTTAGCTACCAATTTCAGTAATTTCAGACTTCACAATGTGTGAGCATGAAGTGGTTACAGTCATAGCTGGCACATATGAAAAATTTGAAGTCCAACCACTGCTAAGGATAAAAGTAAACTGCATAGAATTTTCCAGGAAAAAGACAGCAAAGCCTAAGTCACCATGGCATCATATACACCCTTACTCAGCACCCTTTGTGTTCTCTGTTATTATTTGGTTTCAAAATCAAATCCTTTAATTTTTTTCAGTTACCTTGATCAAATGAGACACCCTGTGCTCTAAGTTTTTGATGTCTGTTTGCATACTGATACAAAACATTTTTACTGTCATTTAAGATATTTAATTTGTCTGCATAACAACTGTTGGTATATGAACTACTTCTGAGCATTGATTTATTTTCCTTACTTTAAGGGAAGCCATTTCTTTACAACTTTAATGAGAAACTATAAACTTAAAAGAGCCCAAACTACTCTTTGATTGCTTAACTGTGCCATAAAAGGAGGCCAAAAATGTGCAAGCTTGGAGGTTATTAATATGATGAAACATTGTTCTTTTATTGTGATAAAATTAGCGTTTGTTTTGCTTAGGTGGCGTATATTACAGGAAAACAGAGAATTCTTCATCTTTGGAGATTTTGTTATAAGCCATTACCCAAACCTTCTTCCTCTGAAGCATTTCTGGTATCAGCATCTTCATCTACTATGAGATATTTTCCCTGCTTACCCAGAGGAGAAAACACACAACTTATTTTTTAAATTTAAATATCTCTTTATTGATTGAAAATTTTCTTCTTGTCTTCTGATCTATACTTTGTGCAAATCTGCTATGCATCTGAACACTCAGATAGCTTCACAAGCATGAAGCTGTGAATGGTCATTATGGATAATTTTTTCCACTTTGTGGTATTAAATTTGGGGGTATTAATTGGAAAATATCAAACATTTAAACAAAAGTTTTGTTGAGAGAACATATCAGATGTCATTAAAAAAAAATCACATTTTTTTTTTGTAGGGTTTTTTAGGTAAAGAAGTGCAAAAAGCCATGAACATAAGGACAAAGATCCTGCATTGCTAGAGATCCAGATTTTAGCCTAAAGTCTGTTACAGTAAGCATTAGCTTCACTGAAAAAAAAATTCTTGGTTGTGCCATGCTTTCACGGGCTTTGACTTCACAACGTTCTTTTTCACAAAACAACAAAAAGTTCTTTTGCAACTCTGAATAGATTAATCTCTTTTTCAGGATAAGAAACTGCTTCCCATCCAGCTGTACTATGGACCTGGAGGTATCCAGCTGATACCATCTTAGCTCAGTTTCTGTGTTTGACCATCACTAGCAATACCTGCTGCTGTAAAGTAGGATGTGACCTTATGCCAGAGTTCGAGTGGATGGATCAGAAGTTTGCTTTGGTATTCCCAGTTCTTGAAATATGTGACTGAAAAGAAAACAGACAGCTTCACCGTCATGCACAGGTGTGTAATTACAAATCATTACAAATCCACTCCAACACTGTGATGTTGCAGAAGCCCAGATGAAATACATGCTGCTTTTGCTTACCTTTTTTAAGACTCTGCAGAACACAGAGGAAGAAAACAGAGTGAAAAATATCTTATTTATTCACTGGATAAAGAAACTATCAAAACTGTTGAAAAATTACTTAGCAGGGCAAGCAAGAAAAAATAACTTGGTTTGATACAAAAAATGTATTCTCATCAAAAGAAAAATAAAATGCAAAATTTTTTGTTTCTTTTTGATATATTGTCTTTTTTCTTCTTATAATATGTTTTTTTGTTTGTTTGGGGTTTTTTTATTTTTTTTCCCCTTGATGTAAACCAAAAGATGAGAAAAAATAGATACCAAAGCATGGGAATTCTAACCATGACCATTCTAACTTTTATAAAATGAGGTTAAATGGCTAAGAAATTTCCAGCAGGAATCTAACATGAAATCTGTTGTATTTGAATCTACATTTATCATTCCGAGACTATTATACATACAGTATGCATCAAAAGACATTTTACTTTTAAATAGAAGGTAATAGAACTGAAAAAGAACTTAATTGCCTATGCATGTTTTCTAACATGACTTATTTTGTAAAAAAATATTGTAGATGACACATTAGCATAATGATGCAACTTACAGTCTATAAGGATTGTTCACTATTACATGAACAAAGTCAGCTGAATATCTCATAAATAAGTGGGGTATTTGAATCAATTGTGGAAATCGCCATGTTGGTTTTGGAATTGCTAAGGGCTTGCACTGAAGAAGCAACTGTGTAGAAGTCTTTCTTGTACTATATTTCAATAAATGTCATAACACATGAACTTTCTACCAGCTGTCATTTTCAGGATCCTTCTGATTTTCAAAAAAAAATGACAAAGTACCAAAATCTTAAGCCCATTTTTCACCTCTTCTATCCCTTATTTTTTTTCCCATTGATTAGTTACTCTACAGTACATTCTGCAAACCTTATTTCACTGCAGAAGTAATTTTTTATGATTCACATTTTATAAAATAACAACAAAAATGGTGTCAGAATTTTCAAGTATTCTCAAATCACAACTTTCTAAAGATATATGAAGCTAAAAGGTTTTTCACAACTATCACAATATAGTAAATTTATTGACTAATACAGCATTGAGAATATGTATTTTTTCCTATATTAAAATGAAATAATATGCTCATGTTTTGTCTTTGTTTCTGCTTTAGAAAAAATTTGTATCTGTTAAAAAACCCTAATAAAGCTGTTGATTTACTTCAGTTCTTAGTTTTGCATAAAGATAATATCTATAAATTCCACCCCTTAAAACCAAAAAGACCAATGCCTAGAAAACATAGTCACTTGTGTTTGGTACCTCTAGAAACATTTTTTCTCAAATCTGTCATACAGAGAGCAAATATTAGCCCTGTCAAAGCAAATGAAGATATGAATGCCATCTCCTCATCTCTGTCTCCTCAGCCTTTGCATTGTGATGCTGCTTTCCATTACAGTCAATGCCTGCTTCCTCCAGAAGACCCTGACACACTGTAGTAATTTAGGGGAACTGTGTACTTTGAGTTGCCCCAGTAACTTTTTTGGTGTACTGATACTTTGCACATATTCCTTATTTGGTAGGGAAAAATAGGACCTTGGAACCATGCTAGCAACAATGGAAGATTGCATCTCACCATCTGATGACTCGGTTGCTGTTATTATTCCAAGGACCCAGTATCTGATCCAAGATAAACTGTCAAAGGCAGAAGGAAAACTTAGGCTTCTGCCATTTGCCATTATAGATGTAACTCTAAAAGGAAATTGAAATCTCTTTTCCCAAATCATTTCGAAGCCACATGAGAAGCAGAAGGGGAAATCTGCATTGTCACTATTTCCTCTAGTCTCCTGGCTCAATAAGAGAAAAAAATCTAAATATAATAGTTTATTTATCCAGCAACTTTCAGATGAACTCAATTAGCTTAAAATACAGCTCACAGAGTTATTTTAAATATGTTTTTATGTATTTTTTTTGTTTGTTTTTTTAAGCATTAGCCAAAAGTTCTAACTCTAGTTAAGGAAACTATCTTAATTGCAAAGAAATAATAGTCAAAACATAAAACTGAAGTGGTAGGTTAGTAATCTGAATTTGCACCTTGTTAATAAGAATACAACTAAACAACAAACATAAATGTGCAGATTCTGCATTAATGTCAGCCACAATTTGCTACAGCTGTTGTCTTAAGTTTGGGCAAGCTGAAAAATAGCTCCCAAGTACAGTCATCAAGACTTACATTGGAGGAACTCGTAAATTTTGATCGCTGTGTTGCGTGCATTTCTGAAGCAAAATTTACAGGCTACGCTGGCCTGTAGCATCACTTTGAGGACCATTTTTAACTTATATATCTCCATCTTGCTGTTTGTTTTCTTGAGAAGGGCAAAATTCTTTCACTTTGTCTGTACATTAGATAATGCAAGTTAATATTACAACTGCCTACACTTTTCTTATGTTAGAACAAAACCCATCATTCTCCTAAACAATTCCCAGGCACATTTTAGTACCTAGAACAGAAAAAGAACCATTTGTTTCCTTGCAGACATATTGTTTTGGCAGCAAGTGTGCAAATGCTGAAGAGTTTGTAACTGGATTCTTTCTCCAGTGAAAAATAATATTTTTAATGATTTAATGGTTCATTAATATAAAATGAACAAACAAACCTCTTTGTTCAGATGACTCTGTGTTGGATGTTGCTGAGCTTAAGTGACTGCCTAACTTGTAAATATCAGTAAACCTTTCTCTTAAATCTTATTCTATGTCCTCTATGAGTCAGATCCTAAATATCTCAGATCTGTGGAACATTTCTAACACAAATAATTCTTTAGATATTTGTAAACGAGAACATGAACACAAGAAAGTGAGGAAGACAGAAGATATTTGATGACCATAAGTATTACTGTGAGAAAACAGAAGTGAATATTGAAATAACTTCTCTAAAGGAGATTAGAAAATTAGAACTTATTTCTGGCAGTGTAATAAGAAGTCTACATACTGCCATCGGGCACTGAATCATAGGATCATAGGATCATAGAGTCATAGAATAGTTAGGGTTGGAAAGGACCTTAAGATCATCTAGTTCAAACTCCCCTGCCATAAGCAGGGACACCTCACACTAAATCGTGCCACACAAGGCTTCGTCCAACCTGGCCTTCAATACCACCAGGGATGGAGCACTCACAACCTCCCTGGGCAACCCATTCCAGTTCCTCATCACCCTAACAGGAAAGAATTTCTTCCTTAGATCCAATCTAAACCTCCCATGTTTAAGTCTGAACCCATTATCCCCTGTCCTGTCACTACATTCCCTAATGAAGGGTCCCTCCCCAGCATCCCTAGAGGCCCCCTTCAGATACCAAAAGGCTGCTATGAGGTCTCCACGCAGCCTTCTCTTCCCCAGGC
>NDXB01002468.1:0-37840 GCA_002631895.1 Agapornis roseicollis
CCTTGCTCCAACAGCTCCACATCCCTCTTGTGCTGCTGCCCCAGAGCTGGATCAGGGCTGCAGAAGGGGTCTTGGAGCACAGTGGAAGAGCAGGATCCCCTCCCTTGACCTGCTGGGCATCCTTTTGATGCTGCTGCCCTTGTCCTGCTCCAGGTCTCTGTTCTTGTCTCCATGCGTGGATTCTGTTGTCCCCCATACCAGCAGCTTGCTTGCCCTAAGCCTTACAAGTCTGGGACAAGGGCTGTGCGAAGAGCAAGAGGGGAGGTGGTGTGTGCTGCTGAGATTGGAATCCCAGGTGGGACCTGACTTCTTTGATCAGCCCCCTCGAGCATCTCTAGATCTCGTGTCTGGGAACTTGTGCACCCTCTGATCCAGGTTCAGTTGTGGCCTCACTCAGTCACACAGGGATGGCTGTAGGGCTTCACGCTGCCATGAGTTTGCTTCATCTGCATTTACGTCATGTCTATTTACAGTAGACATCTCAATTTCCTGTTCCTATAGAGCAAAAGGGCTCGCACTTGGCTGCTGCTTTTGTGTATTAAAGGCAATGTTTGCTCTCTCCTTTTTATAGACCACAAAGGGATGTTTTGTTAAAGCTAGAGAAAGAATGGCAAAGGGCATCACAAGAAAGCAAAAGGCGGTGGACAAGAAACATGTCTAGTGTGTCTGCAGCATGGAGCTGGTATTTACTGGGGTGTATGGGTCTGTGTTTAAGGGTCACTTACATGTGTCTTTCAGCCGCTGGTTGAAGTTAATTTAAACAGGTACAATTGGGATAGTCCTTATTGTGTTTGGAGGGGCAATGGAGATGAGTCCAGACCCTGGTGTGTTCACCTGTATAACCCTGCCCTCCCCCTTCAAAGAAAAAATAAAGGTTTTTGGTTAAGGGGCCCAGTTCTGGCCTTTTTCAGTGCATAACTGAGCATTTCAAAGGATGCCATTACAGTTTGCTCAGAACCTGGTGATACTGCCCATTTACAGCATCATTTACAACAGGGCTTTTTGACTTGTACAAGACACTGCATGAAAGCATTGCACAGTGCTCCTGTAATCTCATTAAAGTATATATGCATTCTTCAGTTGAAACATTGCAGTCACATTGTACAGCCCTGCTTTTGGGTACTACTTCTATGCATGGTTAATACATATTTCAGTTTCTGTTTGGTGTTACTGGGGTTTGATTATCTTATGCACTGCAGTATGCGTTTGGTTTTGCATAGCTTTAAGCTAACTTTGAAGTAGCTTTTTTCCCCCTTTGCCATAAATGCCGTGTACAAGTCTTTTGCAGACAATGTATGGTTTAAACCCCAGCTACCACCAAAGCTGAACTCCTGGGCATGTAAAAGGAGATGGAAATCTTTACTAGAAAGAGGTGATGTGCTTTAGATGCACAAGAAGCTATGCTTTGGCAAAGAGCTCTTCTCTACTATCGTATGATCCTTATGTATGGTTTTAGAAGATGTCACCAAAGAGTTGCCTCTTCACTCTTAACTCTTCTTCATCAGCTTAATTACACTGGCATGTTACAGACTCCTGAGTTGCAGAACAGCCTTGAGCACTGGCTTCTGCCTTTAGAATCATAGACTAGTTAGGGCTGGAAAGGACCTTATTGATCTGCATCCTTCTCTATAGGGAAGTAGGGGTGCAGAAATAACCATTTTGCAGTGATTTCCGTCATCTGCTTCGTTGGCTTTGATGTGTGCATGTTAATGTCCTCTCTCCTGTGCAGTGCGTAGTATGGGCTGTAGCTGGGCCTTAAACCACATGCTACCCATGGGCATTGTCATGCTGGGAAGCAGAGCTGAGTCCCCACTGGGGTTTGGTGTAACTCATCCAGGGGGAAAGCCCTTGAGGAGTTGCTCACAACGGAAGCCATCCCTGCAGAGCAGCTGCTGTGTCTTTCTCTTGCGTTAGGTTGCCATAACATGTGCTTCTCACTATAAACTAGTGTGCCCAACACCATATAACGCTGCCCTCCCCTCCATGGTATCTGTAGGGATGCTGCGTTGTGGGGGGTGTGTGTGTGTGTTACACTTCTGCCCCTTGGGTAATATTTTCTGCTTCTCACTGCCTGCCGTTTAACTGACTTTTGGTCACTGAAAACCTCTTGAGGTGGGTCCTGAGTATTTCTGCTATAGCTGCAAGGCTGAGCGCTCCTCCTGCAAGAGGAGGCAGGGGAGGTGATGAGCATCCCTGTCTGATGGCAGAGGGTGATGGTGCTGTGGTCTTTCTGCACGGTGCTGCTGTGCTAGGGGCAGTGGTGGAGGTGACATGCTCTTTACATTGCTTTTTATACAGTAAAGATACATAAACTGGAAAGGGGGAGGCTTTCCTGTCTCTGACTGATTCCCTGTGGATCCGTTAGCCCCAGCAGGTGGCTGTGCTGCTGTTGATGGCTTTGGGATCAACAAGATTGGTTTGGGATCCCTGACAGCGTGTCCCCAGCCTCATGGTGGTGACAAAATGAAGTCGCCTCTCAAGCCTGGGGGCCACTGTGGCAGGTGGGAGCTGCCATACGGCTTTCCTCCTTCCCCCTTGCTTTTAAGTCTGCATGTGTGTTTATGTACTGACAGCACCAGGAGGACCATTTCCGTGCTGGTGTAACACTGACAGTAGGTAAGTTTCTGTTTGTTGTTGGGCACAGTGTGTGTGCTCGTGGTTTAGTGAATTAGGAAAATGCTTTGGGGATGTTTGTGACACAGGCTCCCTGAGTTCCCAGAGGCTCTTCCGTGTGGTGGGTTAGTTTTGGCTTCTTTGGTTTGCATGGTGGTTCATGCATTTTAACTGTGGAAACAGGCCACGGCTTGGATTTGCAGAATAGAGCTGTGCTTGTTTAATGCAGCGCACATAATGGTGAGTGTGGATGCTCTCAGGTGCATTCCCCTTCCCCTGTTCATCATTGTGCTTTGGTTTTGTTTAACACGTCTCATTTCTGCAAGGACTTTTGTTGCAGCCATTACCCACCTACAACAGGAAGCCCAGAAGGAAGTGGAGCATCAGATCTGCTCTCTTACAGCTGATGTTTCTGCCCTGTGGTGTTCAAGTGATTGATTCTGTTCCTGTTTCACACGTGGGGTGTGTATATTGTGCCTGCTTTATCACTGAGGGTATTCTTTTGAACCCACATGAATCAACACAGTTAGTAGGAAACTTCTCTTTGGTTTTGCTGCTGAGTGCACAGTTGTACTTGAGTGCTTTCTGGTGCTGCTGCTATTGTTGGTTTAGGAAGTAACCTGTAGTAGCTGTATAGGATAGTTGTAATTACTAAGGGGTAGTGCAGCTCTTCTACTAGATACCATGATCTTGTTATTGCCATGTGTCATCTTCTGCAGTCATACTGTGTTTCTCTTTCTGCTCCCTTTAATTAAGCCTTAAAGAGGAGCTGTGTATTGAGAAGTTGGGCTGCTGTCTACCTCTCAGCTCAGTTTTGGTTTTGAGGCAGTGTTTGTAGTCCTTTGGCAGTTGTTAAGTATCCTGTCTCAGTAACTGCAGCTGCACTTTCATGGGTAAGGTAAGAGAAATGCAGCTTTAGGTTATGGAATCCCAGACTGGTTTGGGCTGGAAAGGACCTTAAAGTCACCCAGCTCCAACCCCTGCCACGGGCAGGGACCCCTTCCACTGGAGCAGCTTGCTCCAAGCCCCTGTGTCCAACCTGGCCTTGAGCACTGCCAGGGATGGGGCAGCCACAGCTTCTCTGGGCCATCACCCTGGGCCAGCGCCTCAGCACCCTCACAGGGAACAGCTTCTGCCTTAGCTCTAACCTGAACTTGCCCTGTTCCAGTCTGAACCCATCACCCCTTGTCCTGTCGCTGCAGTCCCTGCTGAAGAGCCCCTCTCCAGCATCCTTGTAGCCCCCTTCAGACACTGGAAGCTGCTCTGAGGTCTCCACACAGCTTCTCTTCTCCACTGGGGCTGAACAGCCCCAATGTTCTCAGCCTGGCTCCATGTGGGAGGTGCTGCAGCCCCAGAGCATCCTTGTGGCCTCCTCTGGACTCGCTCCAGCAGCTCCATGTCCTTCTTATGCTGGGGGCACCAGCACTGCACACAGTGCTGCAAGTGGGGTCTCATTATAGTTATTGAAGTCTTCACTGTTCCTGTATCTGTGGTCACTTGGGACTCTTGTTTCAGCTGTGATTTGTAGGATTCCTCTGGTGCTCTCACCCTCCTGTCCTGGGCAGGCTGCTCATTCTTGATCCCCATGGGCAGTGCCTGAATCATGCTTCATGTCCTTGGTTTTCGTTTGCTTATTGTTTATGATAAGGCACTAGGATATCAGAAGGTAGCTCAGGAGTGTCAGTGCAGTTCTTAACTGTCCATGTCAATTGGTCTTTTCCTTGCTTTTTGGTACTCTTTTATTTGTTATTTACTTCTTCCTCCCCCAGTTATAACAGTGTTTTATAAGTCTGTGTTGTAGGAAATAATAACTGTACCCATAACAATAGAGCCTTTATTCTGCAGTTCTATCAGAACATCATGGAGGGGCCTTGTGTGCCCTATTAATAACACAGATGATAGGCATGAGAGAACTTTATCCTTCTTTTACCACTTCTGGGGGCTAAAAATGATGTTTATTGATTATTCAGGAGTCACGCGAAGTACAAAATGGGACTTTCAGAGCCTTGTGGCATTTAAGACTTTCTAAGCTCGCCCCAATGACTTTCAAGTGGTCAGTGAGTAAAGAGCTGCTTCATGTGCCTTAGTGAATTGCTAGCTGGTTGTGCCTGCAGAAGTGGGGGTTTCTTTATGCATTGTAAGCAAGCAGCGCTCTGTGGCATGTCCTTTTCACAGCAAATGTGAACAGGAGTAAGGTCTGAATGTTCTGAAACCATGCGTTTCGACTGATGCTGTGTGTCTCATTGCAGAGGAATCGGCTTGATCTCCCAAATAGCAGCATCTTTGTGGAGAAGTGCAGCTCAAGTAAAATAGTTTCTGGCGTACAGAACCTCCTGTCCAGGGCTGTTTCTGCAATACCATGAGAAAAGAGGCCAGGATTAGAAGGGAGCAAAATGGAGCGGGATGGAGGCTGGGATTGCTGACAGTGAGCGTTTTCTCATGCTTGTGACTGTACTGGTTTTATGCAGCAGTGTGCAGGGGAATGGCTTGAACCTGCCAGAACAGGGGAGACTGAGCTGAGCTCTGAGGCAGAAGCTGTTCCCTGTGAGGGTGCTGAGGCGCTGGCCCAGGGTGATGGCCCAGAGGAGCTGTGGCTGCCCCATCCCTGGCAGTGCTCGAGGCCAGGTTGGACACAGCACAGNGAAGCTGTTCCCTGTGAGGGTGCTGAGGCGCTGGCCCAGGGTGATGGCCCAGAGGAGCTGTGGCTGCCCCATCCCTGGCAGTGCTCGAGGCCAGGTTGGACACAGGGGCTTGGAGCAAGCTGCTCCAGTGGAAGGGGTCCCTGCCTATGGCAGGAGGTTGGAACTGGGTGAGCTTTAAGGTCTTTTCCAACCCAAAGCATTCTATGAAGAACACAGGCCCATGCAGAGGCAATTTGCTGGAGATCGGAGGAACTAACATTTGGCAAAAGGAAAGGGGATCTGTAACAGGAGGTGCGGTTGCCCAGCGTGTGCTTCCTCCAAAGAAACAGCGTTTGCTCAGGGGAGATGTGAGACAAAAGGCAGCACTGTGTCTCGAAGTAAACACTTAAACGTTTCATTAATGTATTACATTAGCCCCTGTAAAAACAAAGATGCATGGAGGAGAGGCTGCACTAGGAGCTGTTACAGATCACTGTCAATGCGTTCCTGAAGGGAGATGGCAGAGGTGGCTTTTATTCACTTTAAGAAGTAAAGATTAATTGTAGAAATACCCAACATTATTCCAAGTGAGATCCATGCTGGCCTTTCCTGCAGAGCAGAATTTGTTCCCAAAGTGAGGACTTTTTACTATGTAGTAGCTCTTGTGCTATGCAAATAGTGTGTAGCCTGTCTTCATAGCCTGGGTTGCCACAGGCGATTGCAGTTGCCAGCATGTGTTGAAAGGTGAGATGAAGCATTGCACAGAAATCTCAAGTATTGTTGATTGGCACAGCTTTGTGAGACAGTGAATTTCTTCACAGAGGACTTTCTCTGCATCACTGTTGCTCCAACAGCTCCATGTCCTTATGCTGAGGACACCAGCACTGCACACAGTGCTGCAAGTGGGGTCTCAGCAGAGCACCTGCTTCAACCCGCTCCTCATGCCCCTGTTGATGCAGCCCAGGACACAAGGGTTTTCTGGGCTCAAGCACACACTGAAACTGGATCATGTTCAGTCTCTCCTTGACCAACATGCCCAAGTCCTTGTCCTCAGGCTGCTCTGAGTAAGGGGTGTCTCAGAACACAGCGTTTTGGCCAACAAAATGAGAACCCTTCTGAATTTCTCCCCTCTTTTCCATTCTTTTCTTGTGGGTTTTTCTTGGTTTTTTACATAGATCACTGCACCATGCCAGTAATGTGCAGCTCGTGCAAAAACCCTTATGATAGAGGCTGTGTTTTTCAGATGTCAGAACTGACATTAATGGTTTGGGTGCCTGCTCTGCAATGTCTCTCCACCTCCACTCTTTACACAGAGACCTTTTAGTGCTAAGTTTCCCAGTGTTTTAACTTCTGGAGTTGCTTTCACCCAAGCCTGGTCGCCGCAGTCTCCTTGCTTTGCCTGTGGATTCCTTGTGTGCAAATGCTTACAGCTCAAAGCACCCTGGAGTGAGTGAATGTGCTTTTGCAGAGGAATGCTGGAGGAGCCTGTTTTCTTTTATCTGCCTTCCTTTTCCCCCCCAGGCTATCAGCTAGAACAGAATTCTTCAGAAGAGCTGTTTTCAAGTGAAAACAGTGTTTTTAAGAGAGTAGATGAGGTGTGTCCTTGGAATTACGGGAAGCCAGGAGATAAGTGTCTGTGAGAGCCAGCTTATTCCTGGCTCTCATCGAGTCTCCCCGTTCTGCTGGCACCTAAAGCAGTGTGGGTTCCTCTTGTTTCTGCCTTCCAGGCAGCCTGAGCTATGGCTGGGTTCCAGTCTGTGCAGTGATTGTGCCCCTGGGCTGGGCACTGGTGAGCCCGAACTTGGGGGGGTTCAGCAGGAGAAGAGAAGGCTCAGGGGGGACCTGATGGCTCCCTCCAAGTGCCTGAGAGGAGGATGGAGCCAGGAGGGGCTGGGCTCTGCTCCCAAGGAACAAGGCATGGGACAAGAGGAAGCGGCCTCAAGCTGCCCCAGGGCAGGTTTAGATGAAGCTGAGGAACAATCCCTGCCCCACAGGGTGCTCAGGCATTGGAACAGGCTGCCCAGGGCAGGGCTGCAGGCACCGGCCCTGCAAGGGTTCAGACCCCCTCAGTGCCATGGGGCAGGGGTGGCCTTGGCAGAGCTGGGGCATGGTTGGACTGGGTGAGCTTAAAGGGCTTTTCCAGCCTGGTTGACTTTATGATAAAGCTAACTAGACTTTAGATGCAATATTAGATTATGCTTAGTAACAAAAAAGCAATAATTGCTCCTATATTCTCTATGCAGAGCAGACTGGTTTCATATTCCTCAAAAAGGTGGAATACTGCTGTCTGCTCCTGAGTGATACTCAGGCATGGCAATGACCCATCTCTTACACTGTTCTCCTTAGCAGGCTCTCTGTGGTGGGCACTGCCTGCTAACATAAATCACAACAGACTTCACTGCAGCCTTTTCACCACAGGCACCCAAAGCCCAGCAGGCCGTATCTGCTCTGCTTGATGGGGTTCTGTTGATTAACACCAGATCAGTTTCTATCTCAGCATGTCCAGGGCTCTCAGTTCCCAAACATGGCTCTTGGGGACATTTATAGTGGAGGGCAGTTTGTTGTATCAGCTGTGCTGCACAAAACCTGTTTTCACTGTTTATTACAGGCTTTTTGTGGTGCCTTTGGTGCTAGGAGATGCTTCTCTGCAAGCATGTTTCTTCCCCAGTTTCTTTCATCCACCCTCCTGGCATCACCTTTGAGATCTGCATTGATGAGATCCCCTCTCAGTCTGCTCTTCTCTGCACTAACCAGGCCCAGCTCCTGCAATCTCTGCTCATTGAATTATGGCTTCAGAAGAGGTTCTAGTGGGAGTAAACCAGTAGACAGCATCTTAAAAAGATGATTTCCATTTCAGAGCTGTTACCTTTTGTCCCAGCTGTTTGTTCCCCTGCAAGCCAAGTCATGCATCTGTGCTACCTGTGTCTGTTGTGCCACAAAAAGCCATCATCTGCTGTATTTAAGGTAGCAGCTCTTTTGTAGAGATGCGTCAGAAAAGCTGTGTATTTGCATTTCTGGTTTCTTCTTTCCTTCCTTCCCCTTGCCCATGGGTTTTGACCTGGCATTTTGGAGCATCTGCTGACAAGGGCACGTCAGAAGACTGTAGGGTGGTATTTTCTATTCTTGCCTTTTGGCTGGCAGGGTGTTTTGGCATACTGGTCTATTACATTTGTAATCCTATGCCATGCGTGCCCTCCTAGAATAGATCAGAGAATCACTGAAAAATGGAGGTTGGAACCGCTGGAGGCCATCTGGTCCAGCCCTGCAGCACTGGCTGCAGAGAGGGGCTGTGTTACTCAGGGCCTTGCTCCAGCTGAGTTTTGCATGTCCAAGGAGGGAAGGGACTTTATCAAACGTAGTGGTCGGAACAGCACCCACAAAAGGACACTTGGTGGCAGAGATCAGAATTGGTGTTAATGGAAGTGAGGAAGAAATGGTTTTTGCAAACGTGCATCTAATTTGGTTTGGTCCCAAGTGTTGATGCAATCAATTTGAAGGTTGCAGTAAACCAGTGCGTCGCCCGATCTCCAAACAGCTCTTGTGGAAACCAAACCAAACCCAAAGTCTTAGAGGAGTTCTTGCAGTGGGTTTGGCAATCCTAAGATTTCCATGAATTTACACGGATGAATGGCTTTGCACAGCTGGGCATGGTACTAAAGATGCTTGTGTCTAGAAAGGAGGCTGGGGATGCACCAACCTGTTACTCTTAATCACTCAAGTTGGCTGGAAGCATGGAATAGAATCATAGGATAGTAGAATCCCAGGTTGGGAGGGACCCCAAGGATCATTGGGTCCAACCTGTCTAGGCAAAGCGTGATCTAGACTCCGTTTCCCAGCACCTTGTCCAATCAGATCTTAGCAGTGCCCAATGCTAGGGAGCCACTGCTTCCCTGGGAACATTATTCGAATGGCTGGTTGCTCTCAGTGTGAGCACTTTTCTCTTGCATCCAGTGGGAATCTCCCCAGGAGTAACTTGTGCCCATCACCCCTTGTCTTTTCCATGGGATGCTCTGTGAAAAGGGAGTCTCCACCTTCATAGCCACCATTTAAATACTGGAACAGGGTCCCTCTTCCTTCCCCTCTTCTTCCTTCCACAAATCCAGGATTATAAAGGAATGTTATTCAAGGTGTTGGATGTATCGACTGACGCCAGCAGCAGTACTTACAATGAAGAGGGTGCCTTTGAGTAGGAGCCTGTTCTCCATACCTTGAGGAGTAGTTGCTCTCTAAAACTATCTGCTGTTAAATGCTGGGGAAAAAGTGGGAGCTATCAACTTGCACCTCGTTTACCTGATGGAGGATGTGTGCTGGTGGTGTTATAGTGACATGTAGTGTTTTTAGAGTGGAAAGTGAGGGGTTTCTGGTTTGGTTTCCTCCCATCCCTCTCTGCATGTTGCCTGAAGCTCATCTTGCTGTGATTGAAAGCAAAAGAGAAATGCAGAAGTTCCTGCTACCTTCTGGAATGCTTTTTCCTCTTGCAGATTTCAAACCCAGGCTGAGGTCTGATCTGCACTCTGTGTGCCTATAGGTAAAATTCAGCCTGCAGGTAAATGCTTTGCAGCCTCAGAACTGATTCCTTGGTGACACACCAGCCTGTTCATTGCCATCTCTTGCTGTGCATCCTCGGTTCCTATGGCTTGGCTGCTGCCCTTTCTTATCTCCCCCAGGTGCAGGCAGGCGTTTAAAGCATCTTGCTGGCAGCAACAGGCAGCTTCTTCCTCTTTGCTGGTGGGATGTGTTGAGGTCTCAACATCCCACCTCAACACATGTGATTTGCTTGCTCCAGGAGCTGGGAAATTGCATTGCATTCTGTGCTGTCCCAGGCAGGTTTCTGTGAGGAGTTGCAAGGAATTCCCATGTTTACCTTGTCTTAAGGGTTTCTGTTGTTAATGATTCATCTGCGTGAAGCTGAGACACAGATAAGCCTTTACCATGTTTGCTACCAGTAACCTAGTTATAACATATGAATTTCTCTGTACGCGGTTTGAAAGTCAGACGGTGAGTGTCTGAACCCATCCATCTGAACGCATCCATGTTAACCATCTGTAGCCACATACAATTACGTGTACCATGAAGGCAGCGGTAATTACCCTGTCTATTAAGCATGTGGAATTCTTCCTTACTGGAAGATTATCGTAACGCTCCCTTGGTATAGCTTGGGGCTGCAGGGAGGTGGATCCCTATGCTACAAATAAAACAGGAAGAGGTGCATTTGTGTGTTGCATCAGCTTTCAGCAAGCTTAAAATAATGCATTGGGCAAGAATGTGTATCCTGTGTTCTCAAAAGACTATTGACGAGTTTCACTTCTCTCAACAAACACCCCAGCTGCACATACACAGGAATAGTTCACGTTGTGTTTGTAGTTCATGGGAGAAAGCTGTGTTCATGTAATAGAAGAACTTGTCTGTCTTTAAGTAGTACTCTAAACCCAGGAGGATTTGCACTTCAGGTGCAGAGTACACTGCAGTTACGAAAGAATCTGTGAATGTTATCAAATGGGGCAAGTGAGGGGTGGCTTCAAATGTCTCGAGGCAGAAGAGGCTTGTTTGCAGTTTCTTGCTGAATGAAAAGGCTGATGGTTTGTCCATGTGGAAAAGGAGCAGTGTTAGCTTTAACTTCTTACCCCACACAATGCTCCAGGCTTGGGGAAGAGAGGCCAGGAGCTGCTCATGGGAAAGTACCTGGGGATGCTGATTCACGGAGCTGAATGTGAGCCCTGTGTGCCCAAGCAGCCAAGAAGGCACCAGCATTGTGGCCTGGATCAGCACCAAACAGTGTTCACACCCTGTATAGACAAGGCCCTGGGTGCCATGGGGCAGTGGTGGCCTTGGCAGTGCTGGGGAATGGTTGGACTAGATGAGCTTAAAGGGCTTTTCCAACCTGGTTGATTCCCTGTTCTAACTAAAATACGGTGTTTTGAATAGGATTGGTTTGCTATGAGCAAAATGGAATAGAATTAATGGAAGAATTAAAGAAGTGGAAGAGTTAAATAAGTGCTTTCTGGAAAGATTGTTGAGGTGTCCTTGTACTTAATTCAGTTTCTCTGTTCCCCAGGGAAGGGAACTGGAGAATGGATGTGTAATTGCAAGAAGCTGATTGAGGAGCGGGTTGGGAATTCGGGGCTGATGGGTTGTTTTGTTGGGTTGGTTTTTTGACAAGTGCAATCATATGTGAGTGTCTCGGCAGCTTTGGAGTTCTGGAAGTCTGGGCTTATTATGTTGCTTACTTTGGAGATGGTGGAGTCTTGCTGCTTGTTTAGAGGGCAGAACAAAAAGCAGCTCGGGAATCATGTGCAGGATGCAGGAGGTCACTGGTACTCAAGTGATTCTAACCTTCAGCTTGCTGTTGAGGGGGGAGAAGGCTTGTAAAGAAGGTGTTCGTGTAGCTTTTCCAAGGTGAACAGATTACTGTGCTTGTTGATGTTTGAGGCAATGAAATACAGCTGCTAATATCCTTTTATGTTGGCAGAATGAACCCGTTTCATGGAAGGATTCCCTGTGAGCTTTCTTTTGACTTGCTGTAACAGGACTGATCTGAAATCATGTCTTAATGCTGTTCGTAGAGCCAGAATCTCTTAACTGCAGCTCCTGGACATGCAGCAATACATGCATCCTTCAAATAGGGATTATGCAGTACTGCATGTACTTGCAAGCTGACTAAAGGGGTGAAATCTCTTGTATGACTTCCACAGAGGTGCTTAAAAATAACTGCACATTCCTCTTTTCTGTTTTGCTTTAGTTGTAGAGTAACATTTTTGTTCTCTGCTTTGGTGAGGTTTGTGTTTTGCTTCAATATAGCTGATAGTTAAAAGAAGAGCATAAATGGTTGTTCCAGTAGGCTGAATGGCTATTGAACATGTAAGGCTTAGCTTGGAGATCTGGGATTAAAGTATCAGTCCATAAATGAACTGTCAGCTCCAGTGTTTGAGACTTGTTTAGCTTCTGCTCCATTTCTTGTTGTGATCTTTTAGGTGCACAGTAAAATAGTGGCGTTGTGGAGAGCAAAAAGCAATGAAAATGTGATTCCTGTCTGTGAAGATAGGCACTTACACACAGGCAAGTTTGGGTGTGCTGTTTGCAAGCAGGTATCGTGCTTCTGAGGCATCCATCCGCTCGGCTGGACCTCGCTTAGTGCGGTCCATCACTGCTCCATGCTGGTGCTTCTCCCATTTCTCTTAAACCAGATGACAGCTGGCTCTAAACCTTGTGTGTAAACTCCCCAGGTCCTTCTGTCTGTCCAGTGCTTATTGCTCTGATCCTTATTGAGCATCTCTTGGGATGAGAGCATGGGAAAACCAATGTGGACGAATACCCAAACTCATCTGGCTTGAGCGACCAGTCTGTTGGAAACCCACTGCAAACACTGTGTTATAGTACAGGATCAGCAGATAATAGTGAGCTTATTTTGTGGCATTATTTTCCCTACTTAAATCAAAATGTGAACTGGAGAGTAGTTCACACGATAGCCTTAAAAGTGCAAAATTGCTCTTTGTCTCTAAAGAATTAAAGGATTCCAGATCTGGGGGTCTGAAGTTACAGTTAATATTCTGTTAAGCTACATTAAACCCTGCTGTATTAAAACCCCCAAATCCATAGAAATGATGCTGAACCTAATCAGCATTTGATACGCTGTTGATCTTTACTAATCAACAGTTAAATTAAATACATATAAATCAACATCTGGGTTTTTTTTCTGTGGCTTCAATTTCACATCGGATTATAAGGGACTTAATTGTGAGCCCATTGCTCTTGAATCATAGCATCACAGAATGGTTTGGGTTGGAAAGGACCTTAAGATCATTCAGTTCCACCCCCCTGCCATGGGCAGGGGCACCTCACACAGGACCATGTCACCTCCTCCTTTTTATGTAGGGTACAGAGTCTTTTAAAACTAAATATATAGCCTCTGTCTGCACAATGAATGGTCCCTGCCTTAACTAGTTACTGATACAAAGAGTATCAGAGATATAATTGGGTTCTTGATGTTTAATTTGGTTTTGCTTCTAGGAAACAGAGCAGTTTCTCATGCATAATCCCAGTTAGCCGTAAGATCTTAAATCCTCTACTTTTGAACAGCACATTTCCTTCTTGTGTTACTCTACTCTGTGTTTCTGGATATGAAGGAGGAAAGTTCGGGGTCTTTCTCTTTTGCCAGTATAAGGACTATTTCATACAATTCTGCATTGAAAGGTGTTTACTGGAGTTTGGAAGCACTTCCCGAGCTGGAAAGATGAGCAAAGCTGCACAGCGTGCTCCAACAGGTTCTGCAGTTCTGAATGCCTGCCTTTCGGATGCTGTCAGTACAGAGGCAGCCGACTGGGGCTGGCTAAGTCCTGCTGCATCAGTGGTAATCATGTCACCTCAGACATACCAGCTATCACTGGAACAACAATGTAACTCAATGGACATCTTTAGAAAGCTGTTCCTCTGCTATCTTCCCCTCCTGTATTTAAAGTGGAAGCAGATTAGCTTGCAGTCAGAAAGCTGTGGAAAGTCTTTGTGATGGATACAGAAGCCAAGCTCTGGTATTTGTCTTTTTTACATAGGAGAGTTTTTTCCTAGCTGTTTTCCTAACTGTAATATGCAGGAGTACTGCTCAACTGGTGACTAATGCCGTGCCCCAACAGGCCCCGTGGATCTGTGGAGGAAGGATGTAATTCCTGCCCTCCTCCCCATTCAGGCACAAGTGTGCCCTCACTGATTTGACTTGGGAAGCAAGGAAGCCTGAATGGTTAAATGTAGGTCACAAAAGTTGAAGTACCATCCGGTCTCTCAATGGATATATATGGCTGGAGGGAAGGAGAGAAGGGAAGCAGGAAGACAGGCTGCAACAGAAAAGGGGAATTCAGCCCTAGTGAAAGCAATACAGAAAGCCATAAAATACATCAGACAAACGCATGGGAAGGAAATCGGAGGCATGGGAAGACTGTGAAGCAGATGGTCTACTCGGTAATGCGTCACCTCACAAAAATAGCAAGTAAGTGAAATAATTCCCTTTTCAATAGATAAAGGGGAAAAAAATGCGGTGGAGCTGTGGTGGTAAGTGCTCTGGGTCTGCAGGGGAAGGGGGGTTTGACTTATTAGAATGAGTTATTGTCAGGCGTTGGGATGCTAAGGAAAAAGATGCTCAGGCTGGTGCCCTGCAGCACAGCCAAGTGTTGTGACCAGCTTGCCAAAGGATTCTGGTAGAGGTTAAGGGTAACGGGGTTGCTCTGTTCCAGATGTGTGTGTTACTGTCAATGTGAGCAACGTGGTGAGATGGCAAAAGCTGTTTGGGAGTAGTCAGTTGCTTGTTTTGGTTAAGACCAGGCAGGTTTATAGGAACATGCAGAACAACCTGACAAAGCAGCACGAGGGAGCAAGAAGGAACCAAGGACGTGGCACTAAGAGGATTAACAGAGGCTTAGCTAGTGTCTTAATTCGTGAAGGAAGGGGGCAGGACAAACATGAGTTCATAGATAAAAGGGGACCTTGATAGAGAATCTAAATCCAGAATTGGGTAATGCTTGAAGTACGTGGAAGAAAATAGACTGCTTTATCTTAGTGTTCATCTCCAAGGGATCCAGGAGGAAAAAAAAGGGGTGGGGGAAGCGTATGAGGCAATGGAAAGGTAGAACATGTCCTGTGAACAATGAACACTCAGCACAGCTAAATCCAAGGAAAAGGAAATACTCCCACCCACTCTTTTCCCCTTATCCTTTTTCTCACAGAATTAGCATCACCTTGGGAGGCTGCTGAGGCTGGGAACTCTCCTGAGGGCTGAGATGATTTAGGCATTTGTACGAGTGGAAGTAGGAAGTGTTACAGGAAATAAGCTGGGCTTAGGGAAGTGCTGGATTCCCGTGGTTTGGGGCATTAAGTGCATTTCAGAGTTGTTCTGTTGGTTTGAATTGGGCTTTAGTTTTAAATCCCTCCAGATGCCATAAACAGAGAAGCAAACGCATGATGGGCTTAAAGGTCTCTTCCAACCTGGTTGATTCTATGAAAACAAAACCCCAAACCCCTTTGCTTTTATATGTTGCTCAGCTCTTGCTTGGGAAAATCATCAGGAGCCACTTGTCTTAAGAACATACGAGTATCTTCCACTTTGAAGAAGTTGGCAGGAGGCTGCAGTATGAGCAGAGATGTCGTGGGCCCTTAGCTCTGTGAATAGCAACAGAATTAAAGAGAAGTCCATCGGGCTGGATGGAAACTGAACTGCAGTAATAGGGGAAGTGCTTCCAGGCATTAGTGACTGCTGGAGCCACGCTGCCTTCACCTGCCAATTCCAGCTTCTTAATAGCCATTGGCACCCCAAGAGAAAAGCTGTGTGAGGAGTTGAGATCTGCCCTGTAGCCCATGAATTCCCATCTTGGGTATGCAGTGAGAAGTCTGAAGCAAAGGCTGGTGGAGTAGAATCAGTCTTGAAGTTCTCCAGTACAACTCTTGGCTTCTTTCTTCTCTTAGTAAAGAGGAATGCTAAGTTAGTTGGTGTCTGGTTGGAACTCCTTGCCACTCCTTGAGATTTCTGACTCTTCTTGTACAGTTTCAAAAGGGATCTTTTGGCAAACCACATTGGAGAACTATCTAATGTAGTGCAGATGGTGCGTGGTGGCCATGCCCCTCTCCTGGGGCACAGGATGCTCCGTGAGCTTATGATTATGAAATAACCTTTGCTTTTGATAGGCAGGTTAATTCCTAACCAGTTGCCCTTGGCATGCATCAAATGGAATGAAAGAGGTTTTCAGAGGGGCTTTGAACTTTATAATGCACTCCATGAGTGTTCCTTTCTCATTCACTGTGTGTTTACAGAGCACATCTGCAAAGCAGTATACGTGCCTGTTGCATTTATACCAGGTTTATTGGAGTCTGTTTTCACCTATGGGGGGGGTGTGTGTGTAAGCCTGCTTGCGCAGATGTGTGCAAGCAGAAACCCTGCACTTCAGAGTCTGCCTTATGGATGAGAAAAACTCTCTTGGGCATGAGGAGGCCTCCTGTTAAAGTGTTATCTCAATCTGTGTTTCTGAGGCTTGCGAAAGGAAGGTGCTCCACTTCTCTGCTTGGAGGGAGTGGGAAACCACCTTTTATTACTGTTTGCATTGAATTACGGGAGTTAATCATTGCCCATGTGTGTATGTGCATGGAGAGAGCATGTGCTCTCTGAAGGCAGTAAATCTAACAATGGCTTCTTCATCTCCATGTGCTCAAGAAGGTGATTTTCCTGTGTTAGGTGCTTTGAAAGCATCTGAAAATCCAGGAGCCACTGGTGAACAGTGTCTTACCAAAACTGCTCTTGTAATGCCTGTGTAGTGTTGTGTATTCTGAAGCACAGTGAAGCTGAAGTAGAACTGTGCATCCTGAAATACAGTTAAATCTCTATTAAGCATATAAAGCATTAGACATGGTGACTCATGCATTTCTCAAAGGCAAAATGATTCCAGCAATTGCATATTGTGTTTCCTTATCAATATCCATTTTATGGGAACTGAAGGATGAATACACAGGTGAATGAAAAGAAACTACTGGTTTTAACACTTTACCTCCCGTATCATGTATTTAACTTCAGGCATCAGCAGCTGATGTCAAGAGAAGTGTAAAACCTCCCTGCCAGGCAAATGTGGGATGAGCTTCCTCCCTAATAGGACTTGGTTTACATCCTTAAGAAGGATGCTTTGCATCTCTTCTACAGCACTTGTGCTTGGGGTTTTATATTTTTTTGCCTATCATGTCTGGTGTTAAACTGGCTTTTCTTTGGGGTTTTTGTTTGGTTGGTGTTTTTTATGCCTGTTCTGGTCAATAGTATTTTGGTCCATAGTAACTTGTTGCTCTCCTGAAAAGAGTAAGTGACATTTGTAGGAATGGTTGTACCTTTTGACTTTGCATTTGTTCTTGTTGTTACAAATGCAACAATGCTTGTACTTCGAGTGCCTTACTGTTTTTAGGGAGCAATACTGATGTAAGTTGCGTATCCTAATGTTAACAAATACACAAATGCTTCTTTTCCAAATATACATCAGCATTAGAGTTCCTAACATAAAAGAGCAAAGCCCCTGGTTAGTATATATTCTCTCTTAAAACTCTGGTGAAGGCAACATTTTCTTCTACCAAAATCATTCAAATGAGACCTTTAGTTTTGGTTTACTTTGCCAGAGTCATACAAGAACAGGTTTGGTTGTAAAGAATGTTAAAAATGAGGTGTAATAGAGCAGAATGTGGAGCTCCGCAATACCGATTGCGTGTTTGAACGGATCTGTTGTTCACGTTGCCTTGTGGTCCGTTGGAAGCGAGCACTTTGCATCCAACTAAGCGTGGAAGGCTTGAAATACCCACTTGCTTGGTGTGAGCAGGAGAACTTTGCTTATGGCTCTTCCTGCCTGTGACCTTGACGGCACGGCTGCACCGAGGTGCTTCTTGCTGGGACAAAAGACAGCTCTGTGGAAGGCTTGTTTGAGTTCAGGAAGCCGTGTTTGCTGAGGTCAGGTCTTGGTGACGCAACTCTGTCAGGTCGTAGCAGCCGCACCTCTGTGGAGCAGTTGGGTGCTCGCCCTCAACCTTTGTTCACAGCTATATCCCTTTCCCAGCAAAGCATCAGAGCCGGTTTGCTTTCTCCTGCTAAAGGCAGAGCTCTGAAGAAAAGGCAGCAGCAAGTCCTGTGGAGGTCTGCAGCAGTGCTGCGCCAGAGGGACTGGATGGCAGCAGGATAAATGGAGTCTCTTCCTAATCATTGTGGTAAGGATAGGGTTCAATGTTTGGAAGTGTTGAACGTGGGCTTTGTAGAATAGGATTTCATAATGCTTGAAACCGGGAAAGCAACACAGAATGCCGTCATTTGGCTCTAACAGCACAGGGGTGCTGGATCAAATTAAGTAGGTACATCATTAATGTCATCATACGGTTTTCAATGTGGCTCTGGGGTATTGTGTTAACATTTGTCTTTGGTAATGGTGTTTAATGCAAGAATACCTTCCTAATGAGCCATGCTGCTGAAAGTGCTCCCTCTAGGACTGGTTTCCACTGCTTTATGATGAGGATTTGCTTTTCTGTAATTATGGATTTGTAAGAATCCCTTCAAAATTAATAGCTCTGGGACGGCAATTACAGTTCTGCAGCGTATTTCACTGCTCATGTGCGGGATTGGTCCCTTTCCCTGTGCTGTTCCTGCTGCAGATATTGACCTCTGTTCCCATGCTGCATGGGCTCGGGGGAGTGCACAGGCTGGGTTTCTGATGAGCGCGAGTTCTCGCCGCTCTCAGGCTGACAGCGAGCGTGTCATTGCACATTAGCTGGCCTAACTGCTCTGGGGAAAGGCCAGAGTTTTGAAATCAAGTCCTGAAGGCTCAGCATTTCAGAAGCGCATCATCCATCTCTGCCTGGAGCCACCCGTATTTGTGCACACACAGACACATGTGGCTCTGAACCATCGAATACCAAAGCCTGGTACTGAGACTTCTGAAGTTTGCTGTTCAGACACAAACTCTAATGCAGCTCAAGGCAAGAAGTGCTTTAAGCATCCTTTTGGAAAGCTTGCTGACTGTAGAGGGCTGAAACAGAGAGCAGCGGGCTTGAAGAGCATTCAGTCTGTTGTTACTACTCCTCTGCAACCAGATGTGATGCTAGGGCTTGAACCCTTACTTACAGCAGGAGTAAATAAAGCAATCTTTTTGTAAATGACTTGTGAAGAAGTGGTAGTAGCAGTGTGGAGACTGTAGTTTTTCTGTCGCTGTGTTCAGCTGTGCCTTGTCTTTGTACTGATTTACCACCAAATGATGGGGCAGCTGACAAAGACCCTCATTGGACCATGCTGAGCACAGTGTGATGTTCATCACCGTGGTCTGCTGTTGGTGAGTTAAAATGGGCATGCAAAATTCTCCCTTTACAAAACCAGACATGTTTTCCCTCTAACTTGCCAAGAATGCAATGTTTCAGTTACATTTCTGCTTTCTGACTTGACTTCTTCCAGGGCTCATCAATACTACTCCTTCCCTAAGGCCCTGGGAGGGACTGCGGAGGGATACAGGCATATCATGTACCTTAAAAGACTAAGCAGCCATTTCCACTAGGCATGAAGTAGGCAAATGAACTTACAATCCCAGGTTTTCTTCATGGGCAGCACTCTCTGAATGGTGACCGGATTCAGAAACTGTCTTTTTTTAATTTCTTTAAGATTTTAATATAAAGATTTTAAGGTCTTAATGCAGTTACCAAAGTATTTAGTGTAATTTGCCATTAGGGGGGGGAGAAATCCACCCCAAACAGTTTCCTTATTGAATGTCTTTCCAGGCACTGATACATGCTGATTTGCCTGCTGCAGTGCAAATAGGGATCCACTGTGCTTGTTGTGCTCAGAGCTTGTATCTGGCTAGGAGACAGTGAGAGTCTTCAGAGAGACTAACCTCAGCTTTACTTGAATTCAACCTGCTTGCTGGAAGAGGCTAGAGAGGAGTATTCCAACAGCTGTTAGTGAGGAAAAAGCTCTTCTGGTTTCCAGGACATTGACTTGACTATTGCCTTCCCCTTGGGCCACAAAGTAAGTGGTGACTGCTAAGGTGATGTGAAAATGAGATGGGAAAAGCATGAAATCATCTACTTGAAGGATGTTTTGATTGAGCATTGGTTTTCTGGCTGCATTTCAATAGAAACAATACCCATTTGCATGGCGTGTGACAAGCTCTGAGAAGGGCCTGGGTATGCTGTGGGTGCTTTTTGCTTAGTTAGGAGCTATGGAAAATGGAGAGCGTTGCTAATTGAGTACTTCACTTTCTTCTATGCAGAGATGATCCTTTTTACTTGAAGACAGATTTACGTGATCTTCGCAGCCCATAAATCACTCCTGCATTGCCTCCCTGCAAGACTATTGGCAGTAGAACACGTTACTCAAAGAGTGCCTGCTTTCAATTAGCTCAAGGAAAATTCTCTAGTCATGGAAAGAACATCCATCTCTACTACCTGCCCTGAGACTTAAACACCCAAATACGTTTGCATGAAGCTTACTCTGCATAAGTAGTGATTAGCGCTAGTTATTACGTAGGAGAGGGTAGGAAGACTTAACACAAATGCCTCTGCCATGTTTCTAATGCTGAGGTTCGGAGCTGTGACCAGTTGTGGGATAGCTCCTAAGAGACAGAGAAGTGCAGCAAAAAGTGGTTTTGGCTTGGCAAGCAGGAAAGGTTTCAGAGAGCATCTGTGGCAGGTCCAATGTGTGCTGGAGGTGGTGTGTCACTGCTGCAGGGTGCCAGGACATGTCAGGCAAGGCAAGCTGTTGCCTCACTCATCCTAGAATTGCAGAATCCCAGCCTGGTTTGGGTTGGAAAGGACCTTAAAGCTCCTCCAGCTCCAACCCCTGCCACGCACAGGGACCCCTTCCACTGGAGCAGCTTGCTCTAAGCCCCTGTGTCCAACCTGGCCTTGAGCCACTGCCAGGGATGGGGCAGCCACAGCTTCTCTGGGCCATCACCCTGTGCCAGTGCCTCAGCACCCTCACAGGGAGCAGCTTCTGCCTTAGCTCTAACCTGAACTTGCCCTGTTCCAGTCTGAACCCAGCACCCCTTGTCCTGTCGCTGCAGTCCCTGCTGAAGAGCCCCTCTCCAGCATCCTTGAAGCCCTCTTCAGACACTGGAAGCTGCTCTGAGGTCTCCACACAGCTTCTCTTCTCCATTGGGGCTGAACAGCCCCAATGTTCTCAGCCTGTCTTTGTATGGGAGGTGCTGCAGCCCTTGAGCATCTTCATGGCCTGCTCTGGGCTTGCTCCAACAACTCCATGCCTTAACTCAGGCTTTTCTTATCTGGGTGGAAAAGCAATGCTGGTATTTGTTGCTTTTCCTCTTTAGCAGCAGTTTTCTGTATACTCTATATACAACCTTCCCCCTTTTTATCTCTGGTGTCAGGGAATTGAGAGCTTTTTAGTTTTCTTTTGTGTTTTCTGCATGGCACAGACACCCTTGCTTTATATTTGTTGCTTTGCCCATTTCATTGTGCTGTGTTTCAGCAATGGTTGGTTGGTCCTTGGGGTTACAGGTGACAGATTGTGTGTGCTCTCATGGTGTTTCTTGTATAGCTGGTTCTGCCTCTCCTGCAGCGTCTTTATTCTCTTAACTGGAGAAAAGGCAAAGGACATTGCCAGCTTTCACAGAAAGCTGCTTGGAAGCCAAGGGGAATTGGAGTAGTTTTCATCTGTGACTTTTCCTATTGAAACCGAGTCTGTGTGAACCAGCATGCTTAGAAATAAACAGTGTCCCATTAACGTGGTCAAGTCAAAATCCCCTTCTGAAGGTGGAATGGGTGATCTTGATTTGTGTGAGGCTGCCAAAGTAAATGCCAGTTGAAGTCTTGTGGCTTGCACTTAGCTGGAACAATAAACCTGGCCTTTAAATAAATGGCTTTTTCTCTTCCCGATCCAGGACGAAGCCCTCATTTTATTCTGGTTTGCTGTTAGTGAACAGATTCCTGAGGGCACTGAATTAATAGGCACAACTGTTCTCCATTTTCCCAATGAAAAAGGCATTTACTTCAGCATGTACGTTTTGATGTGTAATGATGAAGATACGACATGTTTAGGAGCTTCTGTCAGCCTGTTCCAG
The DNA here is from genome assembly GCA_002631895.1 of Agapornis roseicollis. Taxonomy (NCBI): domain Eukaryota; kingdom Metazoa; phylum Chordata; class Aves; order Psittaciformes; family Psittacidae; genus Agapornis; species Agapornis roseicollis. The sequence goes on from NDXB01002468.1 coordinate 21,791, forward strand.
TGGAGAATACAGGCTGCTCGAGAGCACGTGGATGTGAATTTGGAGGAGTCTGTTTTGTGAGCATAGTGCCTGGAAAGGGAAGATCTCCATCAATACCACTGCGTGTGCTCAACTTCAGCTCCTGGGGATGTTACTTTGGGAAGGGCTGAGCATCTGGGAGTTTACTTTGAGTCATCACCTTTCTGTTGTGGCCAAATGAAGCAGATCATCCTGCATGCTGCCTATACCAAAGAGAAACCTACTCTGTGGCAGGACTTATTGGGGCTTGCTTAAGCATGCAAAAGACTTCCTGCTAAAGAAATGCTTGATGTACATATATATATGCTCTCTAATGGGAATTACTGCCATTTTGGTTAATAGCTCATAAGTTTGTGACTTTTAAGAGACTGTAGAGATAATCATGCAGTTTGGAGCTGTTCAAGAAGCAGAGTGTGTAGATGTGTTAGTGAAGGAATGGGCTTCTATTAAAGACTTGGTAGAAGTGGCTGTAACTTATCATAGCCTGGAGTGCTCTAGAGAAAGATGTGTTGTGGTAGATCCCCACTGAGGGACCTTTACCTGCTGGCATTACACTGCTCAAGATGCAGAATGCTCTTTACTAACCTTAAAATCTTGGCTGAGGCTTCAATGTCACATTTGGAGGAACAGCATCTTTTCACTGTAGCTGTAGTCAGAAGGTGAGGATGGCAGAAGAGGAGAGCCCCTGACCATGTTAAGCTGACTTGCATGAGTTCATGTACCAGGTGAGTAGCTCTCTGCTGTATAACTTAAAGAGGGAGGAGCCTTAGTGTTGCCTCTGTTGAAGCAGCCCTGGGGAGCTAACAAGTGAAAGAGGTTCTGCTCCTTTTGGAGTCAATGGGAGCTTTGCCTTTGGCTCCTGGGGAGGAGCACAGGTCCAGCGCATACTGCAGTGTGTGCAGAGCTCCAGCTCCGTGCATCTTGGGTACCTTGATGTTTTGTTTCTGCCCGGAGTACTTCCTCAAAGAATGCTTTTGAGGGATGACAGGGCCGTCACCACAGCCCTAAGTTAAACCTGCTTGGGACTGGGTGCTGTAGTGATATGTAACATGAAGGGTAGGCAAAGCTTGTGCAGTGCTTTGGGTTGCTTTTCAGGAACAGACAATGCTGTGTGGAAAGCTGGCTTTTTATCCCTTGCAGAGAGCAGTTCTTGAGTTTAAACATCCTGTCTCTTCAGGTTGTTTGGATAGAGCTCAGGCAAGCGCAAAGAGGAGAAAAGAGATGCTTGATGCGTGAGGAAGCACTCTGTTTAGCACAGTAAAAGGCTGCTATGTGCCGAATACATAAAAGCAGGAAATCTGCTCTGTATTACTGAGGGGCTGATGTATTTAAAAAGAGGAGGAAGGGAATGAAAGGGCAGAGAAAGCATGATGGGTTTCTTGCAGCCATGGCTGACAGAATCGCCTTTGCTTCCATCAGCTGTGAGAAGGAGGTGTTCCTCATGGCTGTCGGACCGTTGGGTCGTGGGCCTGGCCAGGAAACCTTCCTGCAGAAAATGACGGAGTTAGAAATGTGATGGGATCAGGTGAAACTGAGAGGGTGGGTGCTCAGCAAGCTTGGTAACAACACACGCACTCCTCTGTTGATATCGTCCCACGTCCAGGAGCTGTGGGCTTCCCATGTCACTTGGCTTTCTGAGGTGGCACATGAGAGCTCCAGGAGTTGCCTTTCTTGCTGCTTTTGTTCCTTTGTTGGGGGTTTTCGTTGGTTTGGTTTGATTTAGGTTTTGGTTTTGCTTTGGCTTTAGTTTTGATGTGGCTTTGTGTGCCAGGAGCCAGGCGCTGTGATTGTGATACCTGTTCATACACACCAGCCCTGATAGGGGTTTTCAGTGTGGCTTGCACCTGTTCATCATTTATACATAGGAAGGACTGAGAGAATGAAACAACACTGAAGTGGCTTGATAGACCTGTGCCCTTTAGACTTCCTGTCAGTTATCTTGTTCATTTTGTATTTCTTTTATTGACTGTGAAGTCACCATCAAGCAGGGATAAAATCATCGCTTACACAAATTGGTGTGCTTTCCTCCTTCCCTAGTCCATCTTACTGCCTTGGACTCGATGGCACTCTGCTGCTCCTGCACAACTAACAGACCACTTTCCACAGCTTACCATGACATGGTTTATTTAAAACACCCCAAGCACACAGCACTGCTCCCTGCATCCCTCACCCCAAATAATTCCATAGAATCCCAGACTGGTTTGGGTTGGAAAGGACCTTAAAGCTCTTCCAGCCCCAACCCCTGCTACGGGCAGGGACCCCTTCCACTGGAGCAGCTTGCTCCAAGCCCCTGTGTCCAACCTGGCCTTGAGCACTGCCAGGGATGGGAGAGCCACAGCTTCTCTGGGCCATCACCCTGTGCCAGCGCCTCAGCACCCTCACAGGGCAGAACCTTAGCTCTAACCTGAACTTGCCCTGTTCCAGTCTGAACCCATCACCCCTTGTCCTGTCGCTGCAGTCCCTGCTGAAGAGCCCCTCTCCAGCATCCTTGTAGCCCCCTTCAGACACTGGAAGCTGCTCTGAGATCAGAAACATTGGTCATCTCGAAACAAGTAAGGATGGAGAGCTGAATTCCTTTTCAAGTAGGGTGCAGAGATGTTTGCCCACAGAAGGGAACTTACACTGTCATGCTTTCGAGTAAGGGTGAGACTAGAGGTGTAGCCCATGCAAAGTAGAATGTAAACTTGCTACAAAACAGTAATTTTGAGGTGTGCATTTGCTTCCTATTGAAGTCTCAGGCAGATGTCCATATGTCTGCCCCACTGAGGATGTGAGAATATGTCTTTACTTTTAATGATTAAAACCACATTTGAGATGCTCCTGCAGTTTGCATGTGACACCCGCAGCAGGTAGCCCTGTTTGCAGGGTGCCCTGCAAACTTGGCCAGAGAACAGAAGGTACTGTGAGGCATTTCTGGCTGAATCTGGAAGAGGTGCAGCTTTCATTGGTCACCCAGAAGAGTTAAACAAGCCAAGGCTGTTGCCACTAAAATGGGATTCATGTTCACCTTGCAACACATTGAGTGTGTGAGCTGCAGGGCTGGGTGAGCTGCTTTGTGCTGGGGTAAGCGTTTCCATCGCGAGGACTTTGGTTGCAGTTTGAAACCAAAACCTAAATAAATAGTCCCTTTTTCTTGTAGCACTGACGTTTTTAGCAGGGGAGAACTTGTCGAAGTGCTTAGTGCGTACCTTGTCATGGAAACTGTGGGAGAATGTGAATAGCACAGAAATAGCCCCAGCGTTTATCTGATAGTTCCACCAAAAGTAAATACTGAGATTTGTTTCTCTTCTTGTAATGGGCTATTAAAGTACAGCTGGGTTGGGAGTGGAGGGCTGAGGGGGACAATTCCCCTCAGCAGTCATGTAAAAGCAGGGAAGGTTAAATCTAGATGGGCTTGTTGCTCGCTGTCTCCATGTGCTCTAACAGATTTAAAGCCTTAATAAAAAGACTAAGAGTGAATAAACTGTGCTGTGCCCCAGGAGACAGCAGGAAAGATCAGAGGCATTTTTCCTACATCCCTGTTATAGTAGGGAATGTACTAAATTTAAATGAGTAGCTGAGGGAGGGAACACATCCTACCTAAACTGCAGAGATCTGACCCGAGAAGGATTCACTCACACAGCAGTACCAATAGGTGTAAGGTGCTGAAGTCTCTTTCCATCCGGAGTGATGCCTCTTGCGCTGGGGCCGTGGGAGACCTTCCACTCCTGAGCCAGGCTGTGTTGCTGGGGTTTAAACTGCTGTCCTATAGTCTGTGGTGTGTCAATGAACCTGTCTTGAGCTGCCTCTTAGGAAACGGATCAGACTGAAGGCTCAAAGCCAGAGCTCTTGGGTTGCCTTTGGTCCTCACATGTCTGTGAGTCTGCTTGAAGCAGGGTTTGCTCCTTACCTGCCCCATCCATTTGACAGGCGCTCCCACCCTCTGCCTCTGCTCTTCCCCCTGAACCAGCCTGCCTTTGCTATACACAGCCTGCTTTACACAGGACTGTATCTACAGAGCTGCTCTGCTTTAATTGCTAGGCTGGAGCATCACAAGTGCTTTAGCTGCCCTTATAGAATCAGTTTTCCCTACCCTGAGCCTTCTGAGTAGCCACAACTAGATACACAAAATTGCAAATAGTGGCTTGCTAACGCTTTATGTAATAGATTGGTCCTGGTTTTCTCCTGCAAATACCTTTGATGTGTGTATGTAGAACTATTGCAAATCATTGCTGACACACAGCGGTTGAAAGGGCTAACGGGATCCTGTGGCCTTTAGATGTTCTTACAGGTCCCTTTTCCCCTTCATCTCCCGTGAATAGGTCCCAGATCACAGCACAAGTCTATATCCATAATGGTCTTTATACTCCTAAATTTCATTCCACTTGTGTTCCAGCTAGCCCAAAAGACTGTCTGATTTCCTTGAGGTGCTTCCAGGAGCAGGGAATTCTCCAAACCTTGGTCTCCCAGAGGTTCTTGGAGGATGCCTGCTGCTTTGTGTGGTCGCTGCGTAACTTACCTAATAGCCCTGACATCACCAACCTGCAGGAACACAGTGGTCTGGAAAGCTTATCTTTTGATTGGCTGTCTTTATCCACTGCTTTGTTCATCTGTGCAGTGGTACAGGTCTCTGCCTTAAATATCATCCATGAGACACCACACAGGTTCTTGCTTTAACTCTGGATTAAGTTCATTGTATTATCCTTTTCTGAGGAATAAATTAGCCAGGTAGAATCAAATTTGCCTTGTCTTCCTTTCACTGTGCAGTTACATTTCCTTGATATCCTTAGTTCAGATCTTCTATTATCAAGGTCATGCTTATGTGCTCTTAGCACCGCGATTGCTTTTCCTTCTCTCCCAAACCACTTCCTTTCCCCCTCCCTCTTGTAACAATTTTGGGTGTCTCTTTGGTTCTGTGTGCCAATTATTCCAGTGTTGTGGGCTGGAGGTTATCCAGATCCCCTCATTCCCTTATTGTAAATGGTCTCATTTTGTTTCCACACTGCATGTGGTAATGAACACTATCCTACGCTCATCTCCAGCGGAGCATTTGTTCTGTGCCTGCTTACTTTTTCCTACACAACCTCTTAAACCTAAGGTGTGGTGTTCTCCCTCTTCTGTGGCAGGACGCTCCAGTGCTGCCATTGCCATCTTCAGGTGGAAAACGATTCATCAAGCAAGAGGAATGTGTGCCTGAATTCCTTTATGTGCATGTTTAAAGGAAACCCCCTTTTCTGCAGGAGACCGTTGCTCTGGGAGCAGAGGCTGGGTGGGAGAGCTGAAATCACTGCAAACGCGTTTAGAGGGGAAATAGGGGCAGGTTTTTAGCTGCTGGACAAGAAATGGGGCTGTCTGACCCCAAGGAGTTGTATGGGATTTTTTCCAGACATGATCCCTTTGCTGTTAATTGCAATTTTAGGATATGAGAAGGTTTAGGAACAGAAAGAGGTATAAAATGTCTGACTACACCAGTGATTGACTCCAGTTCCTCTAATAGTAGAGGGGAAAGCATTAGCGTCTTGTGATGCCTGGCAGGGTTTGATTATAGTTGAAAGAGCTGGTTATGATTTATGTTGTTTGGGTTTTGATGAGGAGGAAGAGGAAGTGGGGCACATCTTGCCTGATGGCTGCTTGTGGTGCTCTGTGATTGGTATTTGCAGCAGGTGCAGTGGTACTGTTCAGATGAGGATGAAAATGTTCTGTATTGTCAGCTGTTGAGATTTCTGCCTTGTGTTGTCTGTGCTAGTAGACGGTTCCAGGCTTGGTTCTTCTCTGTAGACCTTTGTAGTCAATTGGCCTCAAGCATCTTGCTGCTGCTGCCGCCGCTCAATAGGAGAATGTTTTCAATGTTAATGCCAGCACACCCTGGGAAGGATGCTGAGCGGGTCAGAAGGGGCAGGGTGAGACAAGCTCTTTCTAGAGCTCTCCAGGGGTGTCATGTACCACAAAAAGGATCTCGACACTTGTGAACCCCAAACCACCTCATTTATAAACCCCATTTTGTTTTCTCACTTAACACAGAGCTTCCTTCCTCTCATTAATGATCACTGAGCAGGTGGAGCACCTGTTAAAACTCGACTGCATTCTGTAGTAAGTACTCCCTACCTTGGTTCTAGGTTTATGAGCTGCTCTGAGGCGCCAGGTAGGCTTTGTAGGTCACAGATGCATGCATACACACATAGCTATGCAATGTGGACTTGCTGTTTTAAACTGTACTTGGTGTTAAATTGCTCCAGAGCTGTGGTGGTTTTAAGACTGTACTGAGCACAGCACATTGCTCACTGTTGGTGCTGGGCAGTGAGGGTGCCTGTAACTGCAATGGGGGAATAAAATCCATTCTGTTTCTTAAACAGTATGTGTTAAATATACATATGTATATAGTGTTCTTAAAATAGCCACACTGCAAAGGCCACTTTCATTTGTCCTCTATGGAGGTGGGATATTGTTTGCTCCTGTCATGAAGGGACCTGCTTAACCCCATAAGCAGGTTATTTTTAAGGAGACTGCTTGTTGAGATCTAGGGATTATTAGAACCAAGTCCCACTCTGTCAAGAAAGGCCATCTTTAGGCTGTATTCGGGGAAGTGCAGATCTTACTTGAATGGGGGATGCTGTTAGTTGCTACTTGTAGGTTTCAGTTTCATCAGGATCCTTGTGGGGAATGCAATCAAGTGTAACTTGTAAATCTCTTCTCTCTGCCTGTCCTCTTGAGGCTGGAGTGTGTATGTTCACGAGGAATCCTGCACTAAGGGTGTGCGTCTCCAAGCAGGAATAGTCCTAAGAGAAACAAATTGAGAAGCTAGGAAAACATCCTTTCATAATACACTTGAGCACCTCTTTCAGCATAGTAGGAGCCTTTGGGCAGTTCCTGTCATCAACAACTCGTGCTTTAAATAGGCAAGAAAAGCAAAAACAGGCTAAAAGGAAATACTTAAAGGCAATTCAAGTACTTTGGCCCTCTGTTGTCCCCTCACTGCCAGCTTCCCCTATATGCAGTTTCCTGGTTGGTGCTTAGTGTCAAACATGCCCGTTTCACATCTCTGTTCCCAGAGCTATGGAGTTACCACCTTTGTGTACATAGACAAAGAGGAGCAAACTGGTTCAGTGCTGTGATTTTCAGCAACCCCTGAAGGAATGTGGAAACAGATCCTTTGTGCAGTGCTGCTGGGGGGTTGTGGTGTCTCCTCCCATCTCCTGCTCCTAGAAGACCATCATTGCCGTGGAGAGGCTGGGGCTGGTGTGGGTCACATCTCTCAGAGCTGGAATCAGCTCTTGTGTTCACTAGGAAGGCATTGCAGGCAGGGATTCGCCTTGGGAAAGGCCTTGTTCAGTGCAACGTTTGGGAAACAGAGCACTGGCTGAAGGAGGGAAATCCACCGCATCATTCGGAGAGAGCCTGGGAGGGTCTGTGGGGTGATCCGTGTTCATGTGGCTTGTGTTTTGGTGTTTAGTTGGTGTAGCTGGAATGCTGTTGTCCTGATGTCCTTCTGAGCTGTTGGATATGGCTAATAAGCTCCTGCTTTGCTAGATTTTCCAGTGGATTGGAAATGTGACTGTTCCCTTAATATGGAAAAATGATGAGTTTGTTTTTATTGATATACTTTACTGCTTAGTTTTCATGATCTACAAAGGAATTACACATTGAAATGGGCCCCAAGTGCCAGCGTGCATCTAGAAGAATGAATAGAAGCAAAAAATACCCAGTCTTGTCTGGCTTAAACTGAGACTTGAGCAATTTGGCACTGCTGATTCCCATGCGTGGATGTGCTGTCAATGTGCAGCTCCTCCTAACTGTGGTGGGAACAGTCCTGCAGTGTCATCAGTGCAGTTGGATTTTGGGAATTATGTTGAGAAAGGCAAACTCCGAATTCTTCCTTGTCAGTTACATGTTTTGAAATCCCTTTGGGAATCTACCTGCCCATGTACAGCCTTGTGCAAAGCCTTTGACACTGTCCTGCACGACACTCTTGTCTCTAAACTGGACAGGCATGGGTTTGACACACAGACCGCTCACTGGCTGAGGAATTGGCTGCATGGTCGCACTCAAAGAGTCATGGTCAATGGCTCAAGTGGAGATCAGCATGCATTGGAACAATCAGTATGACCCGTGGAAATAAGAGGCTTTCTTCACTTTGGCTGTGAATGTGCAAGCAAGTTAAGAGAAGGGAGCGTTGCCAAGAGCTCTGTGCTCAGGACTGAACTCCAGCAGTCCTCCTGGGGGAGGCTCCGGGCAGCTCCTGGTGCGGGTTTATACAGCATCATCAGCGCTGTTGCTGTTGGTGTGACTTTGTTGTGGATGTGTCATGAGTTTGAGGGGGTTTAAGGCCACTCTTGGTGAGGAAGAGGATTTCTGTGTTTAATAACACTGGGAAGTCAGCGGCCCTCAAAGCTGCAGGAGGAAAAAGCATGAAAATCAGGTGTGCAGCATGAAGGGGAAAATACCTGGTCTAATAAAGCACTGACCCCTCCATCATTCGGTGTTCTGAGGCTGGCCTTGTATTTCACATCTGCTTCATGAACTGTGAAAGCTCAGACGTGGCAGATACCCGTCATAGAACAGCTGGTTTGAACAAACATTGAATCTAAGCTGACACTGTTTATAGCAAGCTGCTATCCCACTAGCCCATCCTGCTGTCTGTTCTCCCTGCATCCCTTTTGTGTGTTGTGAAGTCAGCAGATGGCTCTGAGTACGTTAACGCTGTGTGTAGGATGGTGCACTGTCTGCTTAGGTTAGATTGTAAAGAAACCCAAAGCAGTGGAACATCTGGAAAAAAGAATGGATTGAAGAATGTCTGCATTGCTTGGGGATTTAGTTTATACTGTTCCATACCATGAGGGGTGGTATCTGCAACAGTACCAGGGCAGCAACCTGGAGGAGAGAAGATGGTTTTCTACTATGAACTGCAAAGAGTTATTATGGCAGGGGGGTTGGAACTAGATGATCTTAAGGTCCTTTCCAGCCCTAACTGTTCTATGATTATGGTTCTATACCACCTTGCTTTAAGAGAGAGCCAAAATGTAAATGACAACTCAGTGCCGCTTTCTCTCTAAGGAGAATGTCTATGGTAGTTACTGGTGTTCCAGATCTTAATTAACTGGTGTGGACTAATTTTCAGGTTTGCAGCCTCCTGGGAGGCAAAGCTGTACTTAACATAGCACTGTATAATACAGAATCATAGTCCATAGACTCACTTTTAATGCGCAGCAGTGGAATTCATCTGGCAGAGAAGTAAGTCAGTGATACCTGTGCTGGTCCTACTTCATGGGGTTCTCTAAAGCAGTTGCTTTGGTGGCCTTCTGTTTGGTTTTGTTGTCTTTATAAATGTATTACAACCACATGGATGAATAATTTGCAAAAGCAATTTTGATCTTGTCTGATGGAGTAATAACATTACTAGCCATTCCTTTTACAAAGGAATAGTCTTGATTATCTTGGAAGATCTGATAATCTTTTGGAACTTGATGCCACAAAAGGAGGAACGACGGTACCATGTATTTACTATAGCCCAAGTTGTCCCAATGCTATTTATGTAGAGTTCTAGTAAAGTGCTGTTTTTCAGAGTAGTTTTGTACCTGTATGGCTGCCTTGTTTTAATAACTTGTCAGAACTCCCATGTTACGCTAAATGATATCAGTGTAAAGGGCACAGCAGCCTTGAGGTGGGTCCCAGTTCCCTTTGCTGGGGTTCCTCACTGATTTTAGCCTTGCCTCACTTGGGAGTGTGTTCAGAGCTATGTCCCCTTCCACCCGGGGCCACAGCTGCCCAGCATCTCCTCCTGCAAAACAGGGCAGTGGGATTCAACAGTTCCTTACCAAATCAAATCTTCCAGCAGGGAATCTAGTTTGAACTGCTCATTCGCTAATGGTCTAAACCAAGCTGCTCACTCAGGAGGCTTGTGCCAAGTACAGGCTATTTCCACTCTAATCCCTGTTACTGAAGAGTGGCACCTTGAAAGCAATTATCTGCAAGTGTTTTATGGTGTGTTTTCAGGGATGGCTGACTCATTCCCACAGCCTGGCTCCATCCTGTCTGTAGGAAAGTGGACCTGTGCTGAAAAGCCGCTGTGCTCTTCCCACCGGCATCACAGTGCTCCACAGCCATATGCCTGCATATGGTACAGACAGCCCAAAACGTCCCTGCTCATTGCAGGGGGATTGGACTGGATGAGCTTTGAAGGTCCCTTGCAACCCAGAGCATTCTGTGCTTCTGTGATTGTTTTTCTTCTGTAGACCAGATGTTGATCACTCATTGACATGTGAAGCTTGTGCTTGGTGGGCTTGGATGCAGCCCATCTCTTGCTCTGGCTCTTGGGGTGGGAGATCAGGATCAAGCTGTAAATGCAGCTTTGCTGGTTTGCTCCTTCCAATGCATGTGCTGCCTAAGGAGAGCAGTTGACTTCTAAATGAGAGAAGGAAAGGAGACAGTGCAAATCGACAGTGTTCTCTCCTGTTGGTTTGAATGCCATAGACCTGATTTTATCACTGGAGACAGAAAGCAGCAGGATGCTTCCTCCAGATTGTAGCTTAATTTAATACTCTCCTCTGTACTACTTCGCACTCCCCCAGAGCTGCACGTATCCTCCATGGATTTGGAAGATGCTGCAGGAACAAACTGATCTCCTCTGGTTGCAGGTATGCTTCCAAACGTGTAATTTGCCTTAATGGAAGGTGAGGCTGACCACAAAGCAGATAAAATCAGCTGCCTGAGTACCCATCAAATGCGTTACTCATTAAATCAGATAATCCTCCTTTGGTGAAACAAGATGAGTGATTTGATCTCTTTCAAGAGACAAGCAAAGAAAAATACTAAGGTCTAAATCCTCCTCTTAGGAAAAGCTTGCAACCTATGAAGGACAGTGCAGTCCACAACTGCTCTCTTGACTTTTAAAGGGGCTGGGGGAAACTGTGTCCTTGTGATCCACCTGACAGTGATGCACACTTGTCGAGAAGGTGTTGTATGACAAGGAAGAAAGGGCAGAGCAGCTATTTTGAGGGTAAATATTGAGATAGGAATGTGTTTGGTGTTAAAATGTGAATATCCCAGGGATTCAAGGGCAGGAAGCTTCCCACGTGACTTGCAACAATTCCTTATTTCCCAATTGCTGTAGTGTGATTTTACACTTTATTTTCATACTGGGTGGCAGAATATGGAGCAGATTGATAGAAGAGTGAAAAATAGAGATTTTGATGGGATGGTGACGCTTCAGATTGCTTCAGATCTGTTACCTTGCAAACTGACTGCATCCTCAAACAGTGCCTAGGGAACATGGGTGCTGGAGAGGGGCTCTTCATTAGGGACTGCAGCAACAGGACAAGGGGTGCTGGGTTCAGTCTGGAACAGGGCAAGTTCAGGTTAGATCTAAGGCAGAAGCTGTTCCCTGTGAGGGTGCTGAGGCGCTGGCACAGGGTGATGGCCCAGAGAAGCTGTGGCTGCCCCATCCCTGGCAGTGCTCAAGGCCAGGTTGGACACAGGGGCTTGGAGCAAGCTGCTGCAGTGGAAGGGGTCCCTGTGCGTGGCAGGGGTTGGAGCTGGGTGAGCTTTAAGGTCCTTTCCAGACCAAACCAGTCTGGGATTCTATGAAAATCCTGTGGTGGAGTTGTCCTGATGGTGACAATTTGCACGTAAGCAGCTGTAGTTACGTGGAGCCTGCTGAGCATGGGTTGGGGATGCCCTCTTCTGTTAAGGAAAACACAAATGCTGCCGTAGTCTGTGTTCCAAGGAAAGGTGGCAGGGATGGGCTGGAGATAGTTTTCATTCTTATAGTTTATTTCTTATGCAAATGCATACATAGATTATTCCTCATCCCAAGGCCTCGGGAGCTTAGCGCAGCCAGTGCTGTTGTCTCTTCTGCTAGGGAAGAAGTAGCCTGTAGGTGTAGAGGCATTTTATTCACTGAGATCGTGGGTTTTGATCCTTCTCAAAGGAGAGATGGGCAAATTTCACCCCAGGCTTGATTTACTTCCTGTTGAAGCTGTGACTTCGGTACGTTACGGTTTGTTCTCTTGTTCTCTAGCTCTCACTACTTGAGGATGACAGGGTAGATCTGGAGTACTCAAGTGTCTTGTGGTGAACTCAGCACATGGTGAGCTTGATTCATACACTGCCCAAACCATCCCCAGCTCCTTGGGCTGGGGGTTTTGCAGCGTATGAAAATGCCTCTTTAGGTAATGGGATACCATCGAATTCCTGCCTCTTCTGACCTTTAGTAGGTCTGGGAAGGTTTGGTAAGCTGGATTCTTGGGAAATACAACTGAGTTTCTTAGAGCCACCAAGGCCTTCTCCATTTTCCTTGTTGTGGGGTGGGTTTCCCCCATAGCACGATGTGTCCTTGGTGACACCACAGCCCTTTAAGCTGCCACTTCAGTTGGACTCTAGCGCTGCGCACCACTCTTTCCTGCCTCTTCTCCCTTTCCCTGAGCAGCTATTTTGTTCATGTCTGTGACCTTTAGCTTCATAACAAGATTGATGAGCCAGAGGAAAGAGGTCTTTTTCCTGACCTATGGGATGGTTTTTATCCTGGTAATATCAACAGACATTTCTGTAGGCAAACGCTGCCCTTGGTCTTGCCATGTGAAAGAGGTACCAGTTAAAAGAGTGGGTTGCTTGTTGTCTCTTGCTGTCCTTTGGTTTTTCTCCAGAGAGGCTGGCAAAGGTGTCAGGTATTGTTTGTAACGTTACTTGTCCTACAGCAAGAATGAATTGGAAATCAGTACCTAGTTTTGGATCAATAAATGCTATTCAGGCTTTCGAGTAAGTGTGACTTCTAGTGTGGCAGGCTGCATTTGTTGACATAGTTGAAAGGTCTCATGGCCTCTGCATGTGAACCAAGCTTGTTCCTCCTACTGCCAATTCTTTATCAAACACAGCATGGAAATAGTGGTGCCTTCTCCCCATTTTGTGTGCACAAAGTTTTCAAGTGAAGCTGAAAGAGGATGTTGAGAACACCGCAAAACCAAGAAATGTAAGCAGGAGTTTCCATCTTCGTCTTTGAAAGGAAATAGCTATGTATATCTGTTAGGTTCTTACAACAGCATCGCGCTGCAGCCCTGCCAGAGGATTTCACAATGCTTCAATCCTATGGTTGTAAATAAGCCAGGATGTTTATTATAGTAACCCATTTTACTGACAGTACAGGATCTGCCATCAGCTCAGCTTAAAGGAGTGACAGGGGTATAAAACTGCCTCTCTACAGTAGATTCCTTTTAAACCACTGTTTAGAAGTCTGCCATCAGAAGGGTAATTAATTTAGGGACAGTACAGCTGTTATATGTAATGTCACAACTGTGTCGCTATAAATGATCTTTTGATAAGGTCAAACCCTCAAGTGTTGTAAGAGCTTAAGGTCTGACACCTACATCACGTTGGTGTGCACTAGGTAATATTAAACCAGAGGGACTGTGTTTATGCTGTGTGGTCACAAATGGAGATGATCACCCCACCCCTCAGGTGAGGCAGTTACCTCAGTACGAACACATCCCCCATACAAATACATCTGTAATGGGGAGCAGTGCTGTGCTGTGCTGGACTGTGGTCTGGAACATACAAGGATGTTGAAGAGGGACTCTTCACCAGGGACTGCAGCGACAGGACAAGGGGTGCTGGGTTCAGTCTGGAACAGGGCAAGTTCAGGTTAGAGCTAAGGCAGAAGCTGTTCCCTGTGAGGGTGCTGAGGCTCTGGCACAGGGTGATGGCCCAGAGAAGCTGTGGCTGCCCCATCCCTGGCAGTGCTCAAGGCCAGGTTGGACACAGGGCTTGGAGCAAGCTGCTCCAGTGGAAGGGGTCCCTGCCTGTGGCTGGGGTTGGAACTGGAGGAGTTTAAGGTCCTTTCCAACCCAAACCTTTCCATGATTCTATGCTCTGATTGTTCATCAAGTTTTCTGCGTGCTGTCTGTGATAGAGCAAAACACCTGTAGGACAAAGGAGCTCACTGTAGAGCTTGCAAGGGGTGGTAAGGGAATGGCTTCTGGCACAGGTCTGTGTTCTCTGCTGTGTCTTGGCCTGGCACTGCTCAGTGGGGGACTTCGCTCTCTTCTGTACCAGTTGTTTCTCTCAGTTTCTGGCAATGAAGTGTGATTTACAAGTGTAGCTGTTTCACAATCACCCTCCGTCATCCACGGGCAGAGCTGCTGGTGGCAGGTATGCTTCCCAGAGGGTGCTGCAACACTGTTCATTGTGCCATATGCCATAGGACTGGCCTGGTGAGTTTTGCTGTTCTGGTGTGAAGGGTTAGCTTTCATGCTGTTCAGTCTCCCAGGGCGCTTCCCTGTGCAGCCCTGTGAGCTGTTGTGCCAATGGCAGGAGCAGGATGAGGATGGGAAGGATGCAGGAGAAGGGCAGGGATGCTTATTTTAGCAGTAGCGCTGCCATATGCCAACTGTCAGTGACCTTAATCATAGCCAAAGGTCCTGTCTTCAGCCACTCTCGGTATTAACGCTCCAGAGAATGGGACTTTAATAGGTTTTATTACAGTGCCAGCAGCTGGAGCAAAGAGGAGTGAGCAGAGGCTCATCCTGCAGTTAATGGGAGCACTGGATCCCTTGGGGCTCTCCTTGTCCTCTATAGCTGTGAGCAGAGGCTCATCCTGCAGTTAATGGGCGCACTGGATCCCTTGGGGCTCTCCTTGTTCTCCATAGCTTACTAACCTCTGTCCACTTCACAAGTGGAAGCAGGCCTGATGCAATGAGTGTCCTTAACCAAAGTGTGTATTTTTGCCTGATCTGGTGAGATTGGCTGTACTGGTTAGGTGATTGCAGGGAAAACATGCCTTTAAAAACACTGTTGATACCAGGAAGGATTTGGGTTTGGCTTTTTTCCCTCTGAGGAAAAAGGAATAAGAGGTTTTTAGAAATTGGGTAGCAATTAAAGAAATCATTCTCTCTTTTCCATGGGGCATGGATAATACTTGGAACAGGGATGCATGCGACTGCTGAAAGGTGATCCTGTTTGGCCGTGAGGTTAATTGCTAGCTGAAACAGGGCTGCAGTTTCTTTTCAGGAAGAGAAAAGGCAAGTCATTGAAGGATTGTTTGCCAGTGGAAATACAATTAGGTTTGTACATATGAAGAAACAAAATTAACTAGTGCTGCCCTCTTGCAGTGCAGCAGCAAGACAGTCACTAAACTGGCTTCAGTACTTCACGTGGCTCAGGTACAGTTATAGTTACAGGCTTTTTGAAGGAAAGGTAGATAGGAGTTCCTAGTCATGCCTTGGAGGGGAGATAACAGTGCGATTGCCTCATGCAGCAGGGCTTGGATCTACAGTCTCCTAAATTTGGGGGAGATGGATAGACCCTTGTTTTGTGAAAACCCATTTCCCGATTTCATGGGGCTGCGGGTATTTTCTCAGCAGCAGGATCACTGGCCAAGGCAGCTCAGTGAATAATCTTGCTCTGTGGTATTTAATTACTAAGGGTGTCCTGGGGATATGGTGTTTGTTTAGCTGGGGGCATGGTGCCTTTGGTGGGGGCACCCCCGGTTTCCTCCGGGTCACTGGAACCACCCTAACTTGGGACATGGGGCAGGGGACCCCCTTGCTCCTCTTCCTATGGAAGCGATGACTCCAAGGAGTTAATGCCTTTACTGTTTGCTCCCACCCCTGAAGAGAAGGTGGGTGAAGTGGGTTTTGGTGCATGGAAACCTGAGGCTGAGGTGTGTCTAAAATGATTCCTTTTTGTAGCTTCATAATGTGCCTGCTGCTGTGGTCTTTGAGACACCCACGGTTCTTATCAGATACCTGATGTTCCTAAGTATCTGTATGCTGGGGACACACAGACAACGGATGAGTGCATACCTGGCAATATGCAGAGCTCTGTCCCTGATCTTTAACTGGCTTTATTATGTTAGATTGAAGAGGGTTGGTTTTCTGATGGTGTGACATTGTACTTTGTACAGCTAATATTCCAAGAGGCTTGGTTTTTTCTAAGCAAAGTTTACTTGCCTGTGTCATCTGTGTTTTATTTTGGTCTGAGCCATGTTTTAAGTACTTGTTCCATCATTTGTGCCTATCTGAAATACGTAAGAAGAGTATCTCATCATTCCCCCCCCCCCCCCCCCCC
>NDXB01002468.1:37954-86735 GCA_002631895.1 Agapornis roseicollis
CCCCCCCCCCTCCCCTTCATGTTAAGGGGAAGAGGAGCCTGAGATAGTGTTTAAGGTTAGAGGCAGACAGCTGTTGATGATGGGAAGATTGCTTGGAAGGATGGGTATGGACCAGAGCTGGAAGAGTGGCAAATCCTGATGAAGAGTCCAGGCTTTCAATCAGAGATTTAAAGGCAGATCCATGAATTTGGATGCAAGCCTTTAGCCCAGGAGGGAACAGGACTGAGCCTGGTTCTGCTCATTTTGGGGTGGGCCTCTTACTTCAGATGTAAGAGCATCATTCTGAAGGTGCTCTGACATTTGCTTTGGATCCTTCTGCCTCCCCTGCATGTTCTTCATTCAGCAGGCATTAAGGTGTGTTTAAAATTCTGCTGTAATGCAGCTTTATTCTGTTGCTCTATGCTGAGGTAATCCATTACATTACAGCTAAAAATTAGGGTCATAGCTACCTGGGAATACCAGTATTTCATAGCCTTTTAAGGAGATCCTGACCTTAAATACATGTTTTTACTCACTCTGAAAATGAGACATTCTAAAAGCATTCATTAGTTTGAACTGCTTTGGATGCTGCTTTGCCAGGATTGTGTATGGTCTCATTGTTTAGAGCACTAAAGACCACTTAAAACTGCAAATCAAGCCTCCTTCTACTCTCTGTGCTGGTCTTTACCAGGTCATACAATGTCTGTCTGGCCTCAGGGGGCATTTTTGCCAGTATCTCTCGAGGCTTCATGGTTGTATTAGGGAGGGTGTTGAGTTTGAATGGATACCACCATGTATGTCTGTGCATGTTCAATAGTTCTGTGTGTCCAACCCCCCCAAGGTGAGACTCAGTGTTTCAGCTCGCAGTCAGGAGTGTTTAATCTGACAATGGGATGCAAATCGAGATTAGGAGAAGCTGGGAGCATGGATTCTTGGTCAATCCCAATGCCAAGGCTGTGTGTTGAGGCCTACGGCTTTCCATAATGCTGTGCCCTTCCCTTTTACCCTTTATTAGCCTCCACCATTCAGTTTCTTAGTCCCTTCCTTTCCTTGATGATGGTAGTTGTGTGGCTGCAGAACTCTGTTCATCCGGCTGCCTTTCTCTTCTCTTCAATGACTGCAGAGCTCTTTCCTCCCGTGTATGCTGGACAAAGACAATACTGCTGAAGTGATGTGGGTTGATAATGTGTGAAAACACACAAACCCCGTTGCATGTTCTCTTACCTACCAATGTTGTTATGGACCTGCTCATCAACCGTTTGTGACAGTGCAGAAAAGTCCTGCCCCTCCTTGCTTTTTGAATGAACACATGGGCTTCCCCTGTGCTTTTTTTCCTCTGATTATCTCACTGTTGTCTGGGAATTAAAACCTTGGTTCAGAGTTATTTAACATGCTTGCAAAGCTTGAAAACCATGAGCTATGCGAAGCATGCTAGAGAGGAGAGGCAAGCTCCATGCAGTGCATACTCACAAATAGTTTTGTTTTGACATTTATCTTGCTGTAGTCATTCTGCCAATTGGCTTCAGGCACGGCTACCAAAAGAATGAACACATGTTGCATTCATTAGTTCTCATCTGGCTGCGCTTCATCTTGCAAGACAGACGAAATCACGGCCACATGCAATGGATTGTAATGCATCTGTAATAGGAGTTGCCTTCTGCTGAATAGGACGCCAGCTTTGCCAAGCTGCCGCTTTTAAGCCGCGGTGCTTTGCTCCGGTTTAACATAATGGATGTGAGTATATTGCCAGTGATGTCATTGCCTTTTCGTCTCGAAAGATGTCAGATGAAAAACATTCGGATATAACGCTAAACAAACACCCTCCGCCTTCCTCTCCCCTCCTCCCGCCGTGTGAACGGCTCATGTCGCGTTGTTTTGATGGGAACCCTGGTGTTCCCGACACACCAGCGTGCTTCGGGGTAGTAGAGGTTTGCCTGAAGCGTGAAGCCCCTTTCCGTTAGCGGTTCCTTCCGCCCGGGCCGAGGGCACATTGATTCCTGTTAGCGCTGGGAGCAGCGGGGTCCTGCGGGCGGGGAGAGGCGGCCCTGCCCCGGCCGCGCTCGGAGGCGGCTCCTGGGCAGCTCCGGGCCATCAGGACCGCGGTGTCCAGGGGGTACCGCGGGCGGCGGAGCCCCGGCGCTGGCCCCTCCCTGCCGCAGCCGCAGCGGCTCGGCCCCATCCCGCCCCCTCGGGCCGCGCTCTGCCGCCGGGGTGCGGGGACCGGCGCCTCCGGCCGTGCTTTGTGACCCGGGGGGTCTGACCCGCGGCATGCGGCTCGGGCTGAGCCCTGCCCGAGGGGGATCGGGGCACCGAGGGGCCGGCGCGGCGGCGGCGGCAGAGGAATGGAAGCCGGGCTGTCCTGCCTGGGCGCGGGCTGCGAGCCCGCCGCGCTCAGCTGCTGCACGGGTAACGTACCCCCGCGCTGCGGGCTCCGTGCGGCAGTGCCGAACTCCCTGCGGGGAGAGGAAGGGAAGTGGTGGTGGGAATAGCGCGGTCGGGATGGATTGGGATGGGGAAACTGGCTCTGCGCCCTTGCTTCCAGCGGCAAGGTGCGCTACCGCGGGCTGGGGCGGCTCGGCCCGCTCTCAGCAGTACCCTAACCCCGGGGAGACGAAACGAGTGCCAACAGCGTTAACCGGTGTTTAGACGTCTGTGATAGCGGGGCGGCCATGCGCGGATAATGGCGAAGTTAATGCATGGAAGGCTCCTGGTGCGGGTGCTCCCGCGGAGCGCTCCTGCCCTGGGCAAAGAGGCCCTTGGGAAGGAGCTGCTCCTGCCTGTCCCGTCGTTCATCCCGGCCTCTCGTTATAGTTTTACAGAGGAAAAGCAGGGGGAAGCCGCCGCGCAGGACGTGCGGGCTGCATGCGGCCTCGGGCAGGAGGCAGCAAAGCCTCGTTCATAGCGGTTGCTGCAGCTATGCTTTTGTGTGTGTAGAACACGCGTTTGCCCTTCAGGACTAAGCTGGTTTGTTTGGCCCCCCTTTATTTTTACCAGCGTTGTGGGAAGAATGAAATACTTATCACTCGTTTCCTGTCCTTAGACGGCTGCTATCAAATCAGTGTAAATCGCAGAGTTAGTTGCAGCGTTTTAGCCGTATCAGCCCGAAGTGTATGAGTTACAGCTGCAGAAGACCCATCAAAGAAATAACCCCCCACCCATGAACAAATGGCACCAGGGGTTAAACGTGTTGTCGCTCTCGTGTGCGGTGGAGAAGCGTGTTGAGGAGGAAGGAAGCCGAGCAGCTCGTCTTTGTTTGCTGGGTCATGCCGTGCAGTTTTGATATGAAAGCAACATCTTGCATAGGAAACTTGCGCTTCTGGCCTGAAACAGGGAAGTGTGTTTGAAAAGAACGGTGCAAAAGAAAAAGGCGGGTTTTAACGCACGGGTATTTGGTGGGAGAAAGGAATGACCTTGCTACAGTGTACTTGCTTCGAGCAAGCAATGCGCTGTGCTTTATCTGCTTCAGAATTCCAGGCATTCGGTTTAGAATCCGAGATGTTGCAACCCTGGGGAAGAGGTAGGGTGAGTTGGAAGCTTTAAAACTACGAGCCCCGCATGCAGCCTTTTGCAGGGATTTTTAAGGTCAAAAAGAAGGGTGAATGTTTGGCTTTTTATCTTCGGAATGCCGAGGGACAGCCATGTCTATGGCTGTAACTTGCAGCTTTGTTACTCGTGAGGAGAGGCTTCTGTTAAGACGTTTCCATTGGCACTGAACCATAGCAAGAGTTTCTGTGATTGTAAAAGAATGTAGTAGTGTCTCAGACCTGAGCTTGAGGCGTATCTCGAGCTGCAGCAGTGAGTGTGGCATGATGGACTTCCCTTTGGGATTTGCCTGTGACTCCAGCAGCGGAAGGTGGTGGGCGAAATCCATTCTGTTCCAATGCGCGTGTTCTTCTTTGATTCATTTTATTTTCCCTGCGCCTTAGGAAAGGCGTGTGGCTGAGATCTTGGGACAAGGCTGAGCATTTGGCTGGATAAGGGAGCATTTCTCATTAAAGTGCATTTCCAGCGAAAAGCAAGCGTGGCTTTGGAGACTCTTAGCAGTGTATTGCTAAGAACCCTGCTGATTTAAATGAGTATTCTGCTGATTGAAAACTTATTCCTACTTATGTCGTTAAACCTAATGTACCCTTATATAAAACTCTGAGGAGCCTGTTGGCTGGCAAAGTAACTTCAAGTGATAGGAAACTTGTATGCTGGAGAATCAACAAGTGCTTTGCTCATATGAGATCTCTAACCTCATCCTCCGGAGCTCCTTGCCTTGAGGGCTTCTTAGCAGCTTTGCAGTGGTAACAAGTAGGAAAAAGCCTGAGAATGAGCTGTAGAAACAATGGATTTTTGAGGGGAGGAGGGCATAAGTGCTCATTCTTCATGTATTGGAAGAAGATGAAGGCTTTGTACTAACAGTTGGGTATTTTTGTACCCTATACTGATACACCTTCCTATAGGAACCTTTCTATCTTACCTTTACTTGTGGTTTGTTTTGTGTGCAGGTGTAGATGCAGGTGTCCATGTGTCCAATTGCTCATTTCTTGCCAAAGCAAAGAGTAAATTCCCAATTCAGCATGACAAAGTACCCCACGTGTCAAAAGGGAGGGCTATCAGTGCTGAGGAGCAGATTAACCACATTTTTGGAGGAGCTTGCTTGGTGTCAGTAGGGATAACTGTTCACTTTCTACTTGTGTTTAATTAATAAAGTAATAAAGCTAAGGCAAGGGCTTATGTCATAATGTGTTCTTCAGGAAGATCGTAGCTCTCAGTTTAGATCTGGACTAGAATTTGGCTTTGGTGATACAACTCAGTACAGAAGCGTTAAGACCAGCAGAGAGGTTGCTTAGGTGATGTTTTCCCACCTAAGGTGGGGATTTGCCAGTCCCTGGAGGCGGTGGTGTTACAGTGGCTCTGTAGGGGTGAGACTGGGTCTTCCTTGGGCTTGGTTCTCCCAAGTGGGGAACTCTGCTTGAAGGATTGGACAGACTCCACAACTTGTAGGAATGCTTTTATTCAGCGCTGAGGTGCAGGGAGGATAGCTCCTCAGCTCTGTTTCCTTTTGTGTTTATCCTCTAAAGCTATACATGTGCATAAAGTTGCACAATGCGCCTATACATATTCATGTGATATCCCCACTTTGTATTATAATGAGCCAAGAAGTCCTTTTCACCTGCACAGTGCCTTCCAGTGGTCTTGGGCAGGGCTTGACCCACCCCCCGTGTATCGGTTAACCCTTTGCATCAGATGTAGATGTTACAACAGCTTTTTTCTCTCTAGTGCCTGTTATGTAGGCAAAGGCAGGCAAATTTGACATAGAAGTCCTACTTTCAGCTTGATATTTTAGCTAAAATTGTTAGGGACGGAATGGGGACAAGTTAAGTAAAAAAGATCAGCCCATTCAGGAGATTACCTCTCCCTAAATAGGGCTTTTTCTTATAGTCCTGGCCTGCCCCAGCTGCAGTGCTTGTGTTGATGCAGTGAAGCCCCTTGAAATGAGACAAGTTTTGGTGTAATTGCTTTGGGAGCTTTTGAGCGGGCCTTGCAGGCACTGCCAGCGAGTGTGAATGTCAATGTAGTGTAAATGTTGGTATCTTAATGCTTCTGAAGAAACCACCTTTAAAAAGCAGTCTGACGAAGCCTGTATCACCTGACATGTTCCAGTAATCTGGGCTCCTTGCTGTAGGTTTCAGTGGATTTGACCCACGGTTTGACTGTGTGGGAGTCAGCGCTGTCAGAGCCAGTTCTAAAGCTGCTTTAGAGGACTTGTTCCAAGTAGTTGTTATAATCGACCACATTATCATTCCCATCTCCCAAATGTATCAGCCTCGGAGCAAGCTCCTCCCTTCAGCTGATAGGTTTTTATGAAGGAGGGGAGAATTCCCACCCATAAACCTGCACTGTGTGACCTGGGAGAGAATTCCAAGTGGCAAGACCAGGGAAAGCTTTTGACATACCATGTGTCTGAATGCAGCAGCATTTGCCCTGGGGAATGAGGGTCAGGAATGCTGAAGTGGCCCAAGACTCATCTCAGCATTTCTGCTGTTGGGAAGTTCTGTTACTGAGGAGGTTTGGAGGATTAAAAGCGGGTTTAGAATAGGGTCGGCCACAGTCCTGCGCTAGGATTGTGTTACTGGTATCTCTGAACTTGCTTTCCCGTTTTCCAGGCAAAACCCTGTTCGCCAGTAGCATGCCTAAAGAACCAGAGTGAGTTTCCCCAGGAAAGAAGGTGGTGTGTTTTGTTTCCTAGGTCTAATGAAGTGCACCCCAGCTCTTCCATAAGAGCCGGGGCTCCTTTCTCCAAGGTTACTGTCATCCAGATGCTTTAGCCTGGACCTTGGGAAAATTCTCTGCCTCCTGTTGATCCCCAGACAGTAGGACAAACTGGGCCCTAGCAGTAATAAGAGGAACAGTAGTCACCAAGAAATGAAGGGTTGTGGTTTTGTGGATATGGCCATTCATGCTTGTAACTGAAGGGCGTAAATGCCTGGAAATGGGGTTTTCTGGATGTAGGGACAGATGGGGTAGTATCAGTCTCCTTTTGTGTGCTTTGTTGCCCATACTGTACTTGACAGAAGGAAATGGTGAGAGCCACTACTCTTTGCTGACATAATTTTCCACATCCTCAGCTAGCATCCTTGTCTTGCATCTAGAGGTGAAATCCCATCTCCTTACAGTCTGTGAAAATGCCATTGCTGCTGTTTATGCACCCAGAAGCCTACCATCACTTGCAGGATAATGTGTACTTGTTGTCAAGTTCTGCTTCCTTATCAGGTTAGTATAATTTTACTTACCACCAGAGTTAAATCAAGCTTTGATGGGGTCGTTGTATTGAGTAACTGTAAGCATGGGTGGACTAACTAGTGTTTACTTGCTTTGTGAGTTAGCTGCGTCTGTGCTTAATGCAGTGAGTTGAGAGCTAGATGGGTTAGCTCTTGCCAGGCTTCATTACATGAGATTGGATGTATGTCTCTTCTGAGAAACGAGACAAGGAGTCCTTGGTAAATACCATGCCTTGGTAAATAGCTGTATTCTTACTGTGTGGGATGGAACTGAATAGCTGCAGGATTGCACTGCAACAGCAGTGTTGTGTAGACACAACGTGAAATTCCAGATACCATAAAGGTCCCGAGGGTTTTCCTCTCGTGCTGTTTAGAAGGTTAACGCTTCCCCTGGCTCAATGGCAAGGTCTCATTTCTCTACCTTGTAACCACACTTTTAACAGGAGTAACTAATGTTTTCAGTAGTGTTTCTGCTGCTCTGCCTGGCCAGGGCTCTACCTCCCTGCTCACAGTTCTAGGAACACTCATTACTCATCCAAAGGGGGTTGATAAGACACTGACTTGTGTGGGGCAATGATTAGCAGTTTCTCAGCAGTTGCAGTAAGTAATTGCCTGGTGGAGTAACCGCAAGGCACAGCTGAAGCTGCTGAATGTCAAAGTTAATGAAATACCAAAGGTCTGGTTGGTGCGGAAGACCTGGCATTAAAGGTCAGCTAAAAAGGGTCAGACTGCATGTACTGTCTCAGCACTGAGTAATGCTCAGGTTCAGAAACCCGAGGAAGTGTCTTTATAAACCCTGCATTGCACCTCTGCTTCACACAGCTACTACATAAATGAGCCAGGAAAGCAGCAGCGTTGGAGACTTCCCTTTTGCAGCATGTGCAACTGAAGTGTTGCTTCAGCCTGCTCCCTCCCTCAAGCAGAGCTTGCAAAGAAACACAGGAAAACACCGGGTAATCCCTGTCCTGTGAGCTGAGAAGGAATGACCAGACAAGGATGGTTGTTAGTGACAGTTGCGTACTGGGCGATGAGAAGATGCTCTGTTACAGCCATAAGAACCAGGTAGAATTTAGGTGCTGTGTCTTCTGCCTTTGTTCTTCTTTCCCAGCACCTTTCTTGTTTTTCAGATGCTCTAAAATTGGGCAAAATTGCTGGGGTTTGCCCTTGTTTGTCTGTGATGCTCAGAAGCATTTAAAACCATGAGGATACCCACAGCCATACCTGAAACAAACAAGAAGCCAATTGAACTGGGCCTTCAGGTTTTCGCATGCTGCTGCCGCCATTGCTTTTACTCAGTTGCTCAATGGCTTAAGTGGCTCGATGGTTTGAGCAAGAAAGGGGTTTGGGGGGTTGGTTTTATTCGATGCTGAAGGAGAAAACTCAGAGCTGAAAGTGCCTCATGCTGATCGTGTGCGATTTCTGCATCAGGGTTACAGTGACATGCGTGGCCCTGGGGGCTGCTGGGCATCGCTTTGGCAGAGGCAAAGCTGTGCTCCTGGCCCTGCTCCCTGTGCACCAGAGCAGTGAGGCTGCTGGGGCAGGGTCTTCCCTCCTGTGTGTTGATGCTGGGAGGTGTGAGACAGTTCTCAGAGGTGGGCAGGCTGCACCGCTCTTGCATGAGCCCGTTTTGCTCTGTGAGCTGCAGGTGGCAGGGCAGGGATGCACCTAGGCAGAGCCAGGGCTTGCACTTGAGTTGCCAGGAGCTAAGGGGTGGTGGGAACTTAGAGCATGTTGGCACACTAGGTCAGGAAATGGGCATTAGTAGGTTAAACAACCTGGCAATTAGGCTTGAGTAAGTGTGTGTTGGAGTAGCTACTGCTTGGAAGCTGTGATGCTGTTAACTCCCTCTTGGGCTCGCTCCCTGGTAGTTTCTGTGCCTGTACCCCAGGCTGTCACCCAGAGAACACGCGCATCCTAACTCAGGTTTCATTCTTCCCTGCTAACGATGCAAGTAATGGAAGGCAATCAAAAAAAGGTGAGAAGAGGCTGAAGATGTATAAACCAGTTTTGTTCTTACTGATGGGTTTTGTTGTTGTGGTGGTGGATTCTTCTCATGTGTGAAGGATCCTGTTACTTTGGCTTGCAGTAGTCCACAGAAATAGTGTGCTCCTGGATGGTTCTCTAATACGTAGAAATAGCTCAATTAAGAATGCTAATGCTTAATAAGTGTATGTGGAATCAATCTTCAAACATAAGCATTAAAGGAATAAACTGGATAATCTGTGGCATAAAATGATGGCTGCTTTCAGAGTAGCTAGTCTATTTTTTTGGCTTTAGATTGTTTCCCCCCCGATACCAAAGTTACAGAAATCTCCATGATTTTAAACAAGAGAGGGAACTGAGTTTGAAACAATATATAGCTTTTCCAAGTTTATTTGCTACGTCATGAGTTTGAAATATGTTACGTGTGAAATTATAAGCTTGCTTTCCATGGATACAGGCAGGCTTTATCTAGCATTGCCGTTCCTGATCTGCTCTGAAAAGCTGGAAGTGGTACACCCAGTGTACTGCAGAGGTGGCTCTGCAGGTGGCAGGTTGGGTGGCAATGCAGAGGCTGGGTGGTTGCATTTGTGCTGGTGGGCATGGGCAGCAAAACATTCCTGCTTTGTTTGGGAGTACTTCAGCACATACGGAACAACAGAATCCCCCTTCTGAGGAGGCTTTGGCTGATGTCAGTTCTCGATGAATGAATGCCATGATTCCGGGCAAGGAGAAAATGGGGGAAAAATGCAGCTCGTGGCTTAAGCTATCGCTGGGAAAAGGCCTAAGTTTTTCCCATGCAGGCAAATTCCATGCAGGCATTCATGACTGTTTCATGTGGTCTGTCAATAGCAACTGTGACACTTCAGTTTCATGTAGGACCTCTACATCTCAAATGTTCTGTTCAGGGACTGCTTTTTCTCTGGGAAGGTGTAGCATCACCTAACACTGTTCCTGTCTGCTTGCAGGTGAATTGATTCTGAAACCGGCTTTGTGGATTAGCCTAAATAAAGATGAGACCTAATTCCTTCCTTTTCAGTGGAGCTTTCCATTTGAGGCATGGCAGTGCCAGGATTAACAATGGAAATGATCATTGAAACTGGCTTTGTTTGCAATGTGTTCAGTTCTGTGGAAGCAGCCTGACTGTAGCTGTTTGCAGTACGTGCGTAGTCACACATGGGAGCCTGCCACGCTGTTCAAGAGTTCTGCATGAATTAAATGAGTTTAGGTTCACACAGTGTTGGTGAAAGCTTCCTGTTGATAGGGGCCTTGCTAAGGGAAACATGGCAACGCATGGGGGTAGTTCGCAGTCTGGGTTGTTTGAGACAGCATCTCTGTAGGATCATCGAGTCAGGCAGCAGCAGCAAAGGTGTGAGCACTGCCTTCCACCTCCACCTTGCTTAGAGGTGGCAGCTTCCAGGCTTTGCTGGGGCTGTTTACTTGCCAACAGAAGAAACAAAAAGGAACTTAACTGAAGAGCTGGTCATTTTGTTAATAGTATTTATGCATGGCTCCCCTGTTTGAGGGTGGCTGTTGACTTGCACCCACAGACATTTCTGCTTGCTGCCGGGTCTGAACAGTGTTTCCTGTGACACAGATACTCCCCTCATTTCCCAATCACAGAATTACCAGGTTGGAAGGGACCTCCAAGATCATCAAGTCCAGCCCATGTCCTACACCTCGACTGAACCATGTCACCAATGCTTGCTGCTCTGCAGTAACTGAAATGGAGATTATGAGTAATGTGCAGTGAGTAGTTTCAGATAACCACCTGTGGCTGTGTGGGGGTCAGCAGCTTGTGCTTTATCCCAGACACTAAGCAGATAGCTTAGCTGCATCTGTACTCTGACTGGCCAGTACAGAGAGGTTTTAGTTCTCTACTAGGTAAAAACCAAATCTGCTGTTGATTTAGTTGCACCTGGAGTAAGCATTGGCTGTTGGAGAGGTGTTCTTCTACTACCAAAGCTACAGGCAGTTGCAGAAGCTGGGGAGGCCTCCTTGTGGAGGTAAAAGAAGCGGGGTTTTGACTGCTCCTTTTGGAAGTGTTGTGTTGGCTCTGGCTTGTGATCAGAGAGATTTAATCTCTCGCTCCCAAGAAACAGTGGATTTTCTCAAATACCAGAAGCAAACCCCGTGTCTGTTCTCACCTACACGATGCAGGAGAGGTTTAATATCCCCTGTTGCACCAGTGAGTGCAGCATCTCAGTGCAGAGCTGCTGCTGCAGGAGATGCTGCTGGGGTGGAGTGTGATGAGCATCCATCCTGGTGCAGCACAGCCATCCTGGTCCTGCTGTGGCAGTGGTTGCAGGAGGAATCTTAACCCTGGAGTTAGTGCTCCCTCCAGAAGGCTTCTGTCCGGATAGAGCTTGTTGTCATCCTTAGCTTTTGGATAAGCAAAGCGCAAAGGAAGGCAGCAACTCTTCAAGGTCACTTTAGCTTGTTGGAGAGAAAGTTGGCATCTTACTGGGTGAGCTTTGGTGTGGGGAGGTAATAAAGCATTGGCCACAGAGGGCTGTGAATAAGTGGAAGGAATTCCTATACCTGTAACACCAGAAAGCTAAGATAAGGCAACAGAGTTGTTTAGTCTCTTTCCAAACAGTTTTAACTCTATCCGGAATCGCTGTGTCCTGTGGCTTGGAGAGATAAGAGCGGAGAGATAAGAGCTCAAATATTGCGCAGTGACACCAGCTCTGGTGCCTCCTCTGTGTAAGCATGCTTCTGCTGAGCACAGCCACCCAACAGACGCTGCTCTGCTCCCAAGGAGCAAGGGATGGAACAAGAGGAATCGGCCTCAAGCTGCCCCAGGGCAGGTTTAGATGGAGCTGAGGAACAATTCCTGCCCCACAGGGTGCTCAGGCATTGGAACAAGGGCAGGGCTGCAGGCACCGGCCCCACAAGGGTTCACACCCCCTCAGTGTCATGGGGCAGGGGTGGCCTTGGCAGGGCTGGGGCATGGTTGGACTGGGTGAGCTTAAAGGGCTTTTCCAACCAGGTTGTTGCTGTGATTCCCTCACAGGGTAGAGGAGTGGTTGGGGAGGGGGAGCTTTGAGCTCCCATGGGGATGCTGGCACCATGAAACCAAATTCCAGTGGGGCTGTGGTTCCCCAGCCTCCCTGGGAAGGGGCTATGGGAAGAGCCTGGCATCCTGCCCTGCTGTGTAGGCACCCACAAGGGGTTCACTGTCAGTTTGGGGGAGTGCTGATGAACAAGGGTGCCTGCGTTTGGGGCCCGAAATGATGCTGCAGAGGACAGGCTTGAGCAGGTTCTCTCAAGCATGAAGGAGGATGAAGATGAGCGAGAGCAGCGTGCACTGTGCTCTGTTTGATAGCAGTATCAGGAAGTGAATCTCTTTAATGTGGTACTACACTACTACAGCTATTTTTATATGCATGCCCATTATTTCAATAGGAGACTGTTCTTGCTGTGTAAACATGATGCTAAATCTGCAAGATAACATCCTCTTGCCTGTTAAACACAAGCAGCCACTGCCAGCTGCACAACCTGTACAACCTGGGCAGCATGGACAAACCCACGTTCCTTTGGGAAAGAAAATTAATGAAATAGGCTAGGACTGTCTTTTTCCTGCCTTGATGGAGTTGTGTTTACTGGCATTTCTGATGGATTGGCTTAGAACAGCATGGAATGACATCAAAGAAAGGCAGTTTGCACAGTGGTATTTCTTATGTTACAGATTAGGTACTTATGGGGCCTGGGGGAAGGCAAAGAAAGCAGCACAACGAAGCAGTCAGTCCAACAGATTGCAGAGCTCTTCCAACACTTGGATTTACAGCAGTAGTGTCTGACTTGATTGGTAGATAACAGGTGCTGGAGATCGTCCATTTGTGTTTCAGGGTTTGAGAGCAGTGGAATGAGCAAATAAACGTTGCGTGGGCCAAGATAAACTGCATCCATGAAAGCAGAAGGGATGTTGCTTCGCCTGGTTTATTTCTTAGTGAGTTCAGGGCTTTTCTGTCCTGCTGCTGACATGGTTGTCTAGAATTGATGAGAATACAGCAACCTGAAAGAGCAGAAACAGCTTTCCCTCAGGGCAAACCCGCACTTGTTATCGGTACGCAGCAAACAAAACCCCAGGGAAGTTTGTTGCCCAAACAAGTAATAAATGCTTAAGATGTTGGAAGGTTTCTGTAGGCTTTAGGTTTGACCTGTGTTGCTAATCCTGAATTCCAGTGTTGTGCAGCAGAGGGATCTGCTGCAGTGGTGGCAGTTGGACTTTTCTCCCCTCCTGCGTTTTGCAGACTTGGATTTGATTTGCACGTTAATGGAAGGAACTGATTGGAAAGGTAGCTTGGGAAGGCAGAGGTAACCTGTGTGGATTTTGGCTTACATTCTAAGGGGCAGCACAGCACGAATCCATGCATGCACACAGCTCTGAGAAGGAATTGCCACCATCATCAACAGGAGCAGCTGGGACATCAGTGGATGCAGGGAGAGGTGGGCAGTCTGAGCTTACTGAGAGTGCTCTTTTCTCCTGTGTTGTTCCTTGCTGTCCCCCCTTGCCATTATTTACAGGCCTACTTATCAGCTCCCTTCCTGCCAAGGGGGTACCTGTGTATGGAGATGAGAAGGCAAAATACTCCAGGAAACCCGGTGTTCCATGTGGTCCCATTGTTCTCTGTGAACTCGACTCCTGCTGGACTTGGTGATGTTTTAGGTAGTTCAGCCTGAATACGGATGTTACAGTGTTGAGCAGGTCCGTGACAATCAGTGCTGCTGTCATTTGTATGGTAATGCAGTAATGACGTGTGGCTCAAGAAAAGTGTTCCAGGTGGGAAGGCAAAGGCTGAACATGAAAGTCAAGATCGGGTGAATGCTTGAAGCCTGCATTTATTCTTCTGGATCATATAGGTATTAAAATGCAGCCTTTACTTGGTCATAGTCTCTCCTGACTCAGAACTTGGAGAAGGTGATTCTGCCTAAAAGCACTTGTTCAGGTTTTGAGTTGCCTTCAGTTTCTTTCCGTGTCTCCCTGTATTATTTTTATGCAGAGCTTTTGAGTCTTGCTTTTTGAAGAACTGGGTGAGCTGAAATGCTGCGTTGCTGCAGCTCTTACAATAGTGCCTCAGTTAGCCACACACCTTTCTGTTGTGTGGGATGGTGCTTGCGTTTAACAGATGAAGAGCAAAGTTGAACAGAGATTAAAATCAAAAGCATCTGCTGATGACCTGATTTTCTCATTGAGTAATTGCCTAATTTAAAGCTTGGGAGGCTTGACTGTCACAGAGCAGCCCTGGACACATCTGGTGCGAGGTACCTACGGGAGCCCAGCGCTTCCCCATCCTGAGGTTTCAGGTTAGGCTGAACATGCAGGTTCTTCCATGTGGCCTTGGCAGTGCAAGGCTGTGTCCTGCTCCTCATGCAGTGCCCTGGAGCCCCTGGCAGCAGCTGGCTTTGCTTCTGTCCTGCAGAGCTGGACCCATGAGTTACTCCGTGGGGTGGCTGGGTGCCATCTGCTTGTGGTGTTTTATCCTATGTAGGTAGCTTCATGCTTGTCCAAGTCAGTAGTTTGTGAGTTTGATATTGGGATTTTTATCGTGGGAATACTCTTAATGCTTCTAGCAGAACCTGAAATCCTTTGGACAAGCGAATGCTATTACCTATGTGCTGAAGTGTTCTTGTTAATGCACATGGAAGTCCCAGGAGAGCAGTTCCTGGCAGGTGTTCCTTTGGTTGCAATGGGAACTTCCAGATCTAGGTGTGAGAAGAGGTGCTCTCTTCCCCCTCCCCTCTTACTGTGACATGAAAACAGGGTGGCATCAGGTATTAAGAAGAGCTTGGGGTGACTGGGATTGCTGCTGAGGGAGTTATAGGGGGATGCCAAGGAGGTGAATTCTGTCTATGGGGTGTAGGGGTCACTTGTGTTTAGCACAAACACCACTTTGGAAGGGAAAGGCTTGTCCTGCTGGTTGAAAGCTGAGCGTCCAAGAGTCTAGAGCTGTGGAATGCTGTCAGGAGCATCAAGAGCTAAGCAATGTTAGGGGAAGAAATGTACTTGAAAACCACAAGGCTTTCCAAGTAGTGGGTGGTGAAAATCCCATCAAAGGTCTTACTGTTGAGATACATCTTAATGGAGGTGGAGCTGATGGGAAGCATGCAGTTGGGAAAGGATACGTGAAAGCATCAGTGTAATTATCTGCCTCTTCAGTAACTGTATGGATGCCAATGTCAGATAGGAGCAGTGTGTGTTAAGTGGTGTGTTTTCTCAGTCTAGCTATCCAGACTAGTATTGGCAAGTTTAGAATCTGATCTGTTTCTTCTTGAAACGTTCACCCTGTAAGGAATACATTTACTGGAAACTTAAGCAAGCAGAACACTTGTGTTGGTCAAGCACAGCATGGGTTGGTTGCATCCAGGAAAGGAGCCTGTGTGCACATGTCTGTGCAGCATAAACAAATAGAGCTATGAATTCTTAGGGGGGATGTAGATCCCAGCCGTTTGAAATGAGATGGCCTGAAAACATGGGTGCTGTTCTTTGTAATGGGACGGTGGGGTAGGACCTTCACAGCCCTGAACTTGCTTCACATAGAAGAGCAGGAGCAACTGCTGCATTGCAGAACAGTCGCATGCTGCAGGAAAACCATCTCATGGGTCATGTGCAGACACAGTACTGCAGTTAGATGGTGACTGAATGCCGTGCTCAATTGGAAAGTCCTAAGGAAGCTTTGGCCAAAGTAGTTCCGTATTTGTGCTGTTCTTTTAAAACATAGTGCAATAAATGCAGTGTTGTCAGGATTTGAAGTTAGGCTTTGTAGCCCCTGGTTTTTTAACTGAGTTTTGGGATGCGTGATGAACTGTACGGACATACACGGGTCTGTATGGATCTGTGCCAGATGGGCCAGTTTACATGTATTCAAGCCCTGCATGAATTCTTTCCAGGGAATAACAAGCCATCTTTTTACATGGTTTATGATTAAAATGCAGGGAAGCCATTGGGATGATCACTTTGGATGTTTAAGGCCCCGTGCATTAGGCATCGCACTCTCATTTACGGTCTGGTTCTGCAGTAGGACCTGTGCAAATAAATTTGCTGCTTGCTGTGGACTTGTTCAGCATGGTTTGTGAGAGGCTCCTGGGGGGTTAATGCATCTTGTTTGATGACCTAGCTCCCGGGGGACTGAAATGAGGTTGAACTATTAAACAGTCTCACAAGCTGGACAAGGAAGGCAGTTCAGTCAGTATGATGGTCCTGGAGCAGCATCAACCCTGATGGCAGCGTGTTCTGCCTGGGAACCTAAAGGGAAGTCCGTGCATTGTTTTTAATTCGGAATGGAAAAGCTGGGAGGTGAGGGAAAGAGAGCAAACAAGCAGCAAAGGAGGTCAGGGATACTTAGAGTAATTGAGAGTGTTAAAGGGGAGCCTTGCGTTTGCAGGAAGGGAGAACTTCCCACTCCACTTCCATGCCACCAGGTCTAGCTTCTGGGAGCACTTAATACAGAATTAGTTGGGGGGTAAGGAGCTTTCTTAATCCTCCACATTTGTGTTGTGTGGCTTAATTCCTGTTCCCATGTCCTTTCCAAAACAGAGATGATGTATGCTGGCATTTGGAGAAGGTGAAGGGAGATATGGAGGGCCAAAGTGCGGAGTCTAATTCTACTTGTTCTACTATGTGTTAGAGATACGGAACAGAGTTCCTGACCTTTGCAATTTTTATAAGCTTGTCTTAACTGAGTTGCAGAAAATGGGATTGTTCTTTCTCTCAGTGTGGTAGGAAAAACAGATGTGTCAGTTATCTCCCTGGAAATACAAGCATCAACCAGAGTCAGGTTATTCACTGCTCTTGAGAGTAGTGAACAACTTGATTCCTCACTTGCAGCACTGTGTGCAGTGCTGCTGGCCTCAGCATAAGGGCATGGAGCTGTTGGAGCAAGTCCAGAGGAGGTCACGAGGATGCTCCGGGGATGCAGCACCTCCCCTATGGAGCCAGGCTGAGAACATTGGGGCTGTTCAGCCCCGATGGAGAAGAGAAGCTGCGTGGAGACCTCAGAGCAGCTTCCAGTGTCTGAAGGGGGCTACAAGGATGCTGGAGAGGGGCTCTTCATCAGGGACTGCAGCGACAGGACAAGGGGTGCTGGGTTCAGGCTGGAACAGGGCAAGTTCAGGTTAGATCTAAGGCAGAAGCTGTTCCCTGTGAGGGTGCTGAGGCGCTGGCACAGGGTGATGGCCCAGAGAAGCTGTGGCTGCCCCATCCCTGGCAGTGCTCAAGGCCAGGTTGGACACAGGGGCTTGGAGCAAGCTGCTCCAGTGGAAGGGGTCCCTGCGCATGGCAGGGGTTGGAGCTGGGTGACTTTAAGGTCCTTTCCAGCCCAAACCAGGCTGGGATTCTGTGATTCTATAAGAATGCCAAGTTGTGCAAATACGCACTCCCTGAGCACATGGACAGGTGACAAAGGGTTCTTTTGGGTCAGTTGTCTCCTGACATTTTCAGCCCTATCTTTATACCAGTTCAAGTAGTTTCTGTTGCTTTTCTGTAATAGAAAACTCCTGCCACTCTGGAGAAAACAGAGAACCATGTGGGTGCCTTTGCAGACAGGGGTTTAAAAATACCTGTGGTTTGTGTGGCTTTATTGGATCAAGTGTAGGATTTTCCACCCTGTGGTTGAAATTTCCATCTGCTGGAGTTTGTAGGATTTGTTTTTCTGAAATGTTGCTTATTTCTCACATGGAGCCCTTCGGTTTAGTCGGCACTGGGAGGAACTGAGTCAGAGATGGGATAATGGATGCTCTGGAACTGGTGAGGGGCCCCAGAGTAGATGGTTCAGTGGTGAGAACTGCAGCCAGTTTCTCCTGGTCCGTGAGTGATGAAAGGTGCTGTTACCCTCACGTGCCTGGTTGGTGACATGTGAGGGGTGATATGTGGGCTGGGAGGTCTGTTAAGTGCCATCACTGTGTATGGGATGCCCCTGTTGAGGCTCCTGGTGAAAGCCTAAGGGGTAGTTAGAGCTGCTGCTTTGGTCAATCTGCTGGGAGTAGTTTGAGGAGTCCCAAGCTACAGAATGCATCTGTTTAATGCTGTTCATTGGCTGAGAAAAATGAACCCTGTTTTTAGGGTCATCCAGATGTCTCAGGAGCACTGAATACTGAAACAGGGCAAGTTCAGGTTAGGTCTAAGGCAGAAGCTGTTCCCAGAGAAGCTGTGGCTGCCCCATCCCTGGCAATGTTCAAGGCCAGGTTGGACACAGGGGCTTGGAGCAACCTGGTCCAGTGGAAGGTCTTGTTTTGGAACTGGCAGTACTGTATGTGTGCACTTACCATGTTTCTGCTGTCATTTGAGTACCAGTGCTTTTACCACTCTTTAACCACTCTTTAAGGCCTTAGGATGCCCATAAGTGTGGTTGTCTCCTCATTACTACCAGCAAGCACTGCAGATGGTGCTTTTATGGCAGTGGATCTTGTTCCCTCTTGTAGGTCATGGGCAGCTTTGGAAGCGTGACAACAAATCAGAAATGATGCTATTTGTCATAAACATAACCAGATAACTGAAAAGGTCAGTTGTCACTTGCACTGACAAGGTTCCTGCTATATTCCCTTAACTAGTTTCCCTCTTCACATAAATAGATCTCTTGCAGTGCAGTAAACTGAGAGTGGCTCATGGGAGGCCTGGATAGACATAAGACAGCGCAAGGGAAAGGCTGGGTATGAAGCAGAAGTCCATCTCTTCCCCTCCTCTTCTCCCGCTTCTAAATGAGTGGCTGACTTTGCACTTGCATAAGAGCTCTGTCCCCTTTGAGGAGGGAAGAGCATGCCCTCGAAGGAAGCTTTGTGTTTAAACTGTTTAGGAGGGGGTCTTTAAAGAAGTCTGGCAGAGATTTGGAAGGCTTCTGTGAAGAAGGTGGAGTTCTGCATAGTGCAGGCTTCAAAGTCTCTTAGAATCAGCAAGTTTGGAAAAGACCTTTAAGCCCATCCAGTCCAACTGTTGCCCAGCACTGGCAAAGCTGTCAGATGAGTTATAAAGATTAAAATGTTATAATAGTTGCAAAAGAGCTATCCCTGTTTTCTGCAGCATCCATTTGGACTGGTCCACTGCATATGTTCAAAGGCTCGTATCGTAAGGCTAGTAAAAGCATGAATTATATGGCACTTCTTACGTTCCATTTACTTCCCTGAAGGTAAAGGTTTCCTTCATTAGTTAGTGTACCTTTACCTTAGTTGCTTTTTATATGCTCCATCAGTACTTGTACTTGTCAGAACTTGTACTACCTCCTTCAAATTCATATGCAAAACTGCTTTCTTGTAGCAGTTTTGTCAATGAAATCTTAACTGTCCCTCTCAGTTCAGTAACAACTGTGAATACGTTGCACTACTCATAGCAGGGGGGTTTACTAATCCCTTTTGCTACCATTGTGAAAACATGCCTGTGACTTCATTGAGGTCGGTTCCCTTCTTGGTCCTGGAGTAACGAGTGTCATGCTTTACCTGGATGGAAGGTGGCATTGAACTCCTTAACCTCGTTCATATTTAATTCACTGGAGGGGTTTGGGCTCAGTGTTTCTTTTACTTAACATCTATTTAAGAATGCCATGTCAATGAGAAAGTCTTTTTTAAGTGAAAAATAGGGGTTTAGGATTGTTGCTTCTATTAACTTCTTTCCCCCGCCCCTTGGTAGTTCTTCATAAGATCAGTGAGCTTAAAGCTTAGCTTGTATATGATCCTGGTAATAATACCAGCTGTTTACCCTTCAGTGTAAGTGCCCTGTCTGCCTGTATTTCATAGATCATGAGCTCGCATTGTCTGTATGGGGATAATACAGGTACATTTTGTAAACCTGCAGTAGAAAGTTCCTTCCCGAGTATTTAGCAAGCCCTAAATGAGGCTGGGTGAGGAATTCAGTCCCTTGTGATTGAGCAACAGTCTTTTATGAGGCTTTTTTAGTGGCTGGCCTGGAACTTATTGGAACAGCCAAATAAAAAGGATCTGTTCTGTGTTGTTTTGGCTTGGCAGAAATAACGCAAAGGACTGTCAAAGGCAAAGAGTATGCAGAAGCTGTAATTTCCCTTTTACCACTGAAGGACAGATTTGACTGCATGGTGTCTTCAATGCTAGCCTAGCTCTGGGTGGCCAAACAGATTTCTGGAACCTTTCTGTGGCCTGTTTATTTGCTGTTCCCTTCAGGCCAAGTGTTCCAAGGTCATGGGGCTTCTGGCATGGCCAGGGTGGTGATGTGAAGGAAGCTAAAGGGAAGAATCCAGACCGTTGAAACCGGGGTTGCCACTTGATGCAATCAGGTCATGCCTAGCAATGCTTGTGTGGTCAAACTGTGGCTTTAGATAGTTATGTGTTTAACTTTACAGCTTGCTTTAATGTGAAGCTGTCATAATGAAAGTTCTTCAACGTATCCCACAGAATATAGAGTGAAACTTTACCGCAGTTAGACATTTTTAGTTCATTCACTTGGCTATTGAAATAAGCTTAATCCTGGTCTTCCTTCTAATGGTAAGCACTCTTTTAACAGAAAGCACATTGCCTTTTGTGACTGTAATAGAGCCACGCTCCTTAAGCCTTCTGTCTTAGCCAGTGATTAATAATGTTTTAGTCTTGAAGCATCAAATTGATGTGCTTAACGTAATGCCCATTCCTTCTTTGCCTGAACACGTCTGTTAGAACACCTTCAGTATTGCAGAATGGTGGGACACGCATACTCATGAAGCACATCCTGTTTTCGGTGGCTTTTCCTTTAGAGCACATCAGTTAAATGCCTCTTCCTGCTCGGTTTTCCCTCTGTACAGATGACAGCATCTCAGCTGCGAGCACGTCTGATGTCCAGGACCGCCTTTCAGCCCTGGAGCTGAGAGTACAGCAACAAGAAGATGAAATCACTGTGCTGAAGGCAGCGCTGGCTGATGTGCTGAGGCGTCTCGCCATCTCTGAAGATCATGTAGCTTCTGTGAGGAAATCAGCACCAAGCAAAGGTGAGGCCGTATTTGGTGAATTCTTCATAGGGTTAGGATGTTGTCATTTACAATGTTCTCCATTGGCCACTTTTTTTCCCTCTTCTGTCTCATTTGCAAAGGTAGGTGTGTTTTGAATGGAAGGACTTAGGTTTTTAAGAGTGGCTTCCTCGTATATGGCTCTGATCTCTGAAATGGCTGATAGATCTCTGAAATACCTTATTAACCTGACTGTTTGCTAACATGTTTACTTGACACCTCTGAACATTTACCTTCCTGCTTGTTGAAAGGTTCCTGGTTTAATTTAAATGGTGAAAGGCTTTACAGCTGCAGCCTTTAATCTGCCACAGGGGCTCTGGGGCTTATGGGCACTTCTGAGTCTCAACTTCAACTTCACCTAGAAGTTATTCAGTTGAAGGGGCAGGTTAGAGGCTACGTTTCCCTCTGCTCCTAAATGAAAACCAAACCAAATAGCCCAGAACACACTGCTACCAAATGAGGAAGCTTTCTGACTATAGTTAATTTTTGTGCATCTGCTGTTCATCATCACCAGTAGGTTCCTTGGAAGAAGTGGCCCTGTAGCCACTCAGCAATAGCTCTTTTGCTTAGTGGCTAGTGAGTCGTACATTGCAACTTGGAAATACATAGGGCTGTTTAAAAGTAAAGAAACCAGATGATTAAATACAAGGCTAGGTCATATTTCACATAATTCACCATAAGTGCTTGTATATCCCTACCAAGTCATGCAGCGTGGAGTTCTCTGGGCTTGATTCCTACATTCAGCCTCGAAATACACCTATGCCACCACCAGCAGTGTAACACTGAGTGCATCAAATCCTGTGCTTGCCTGGGTGGCTGTGTTGAGCAGGCTGAAAATGCAAGAGGTGCAGATGCTGGAAGTTTGAATTATCTTAGCTGTGGCAGAGAGATCAGACTCCTTAATGAAGTGTTTCTGCAGTCTCTCTGCCAGATGGAAGGAAGTGATGCTTGGGCTCTGAATCCTGCCATTCTCTCTTGCTTGCTAAATGGTAGGCTGTTGTCATCCTTGCTTATAAATGCAGCTTTTATCTACTCTGTATGCAGCTCCATTCTCATTGAGATTGAGACTTCGTTCTCTTAACTCAGTGTAAAATAGGGGTCTAGCAAGAATTGCGACTAAATCATTATTTGCTGTTTGCTGTCCATTGTGACAAGAAGATATCCAAGTGGAAAACTCTGGACAAAAATATGTGCAACATAGGACTCTATTCTTCCCATTTAAATGCAGAAGAGCTGGGATGTGCACACATGGCTAAAGGCCTTTGGCTTGGAGCTGTCTAGGACCCAGCAAACTCCATGCGCCAGCAGAGCAAACTTGGTGCCTTCTGCAGAATGCCTTGGAGCCGTCTCCTCCCTGGGACTCTGGGGGTCTTTGGCCATGCCGAGGTCTCCAGTTGGATTTATTCAGTGGAAACTAACTGAATTACTTACTGGGGGGAGGAATATCTAAATATCTTCAGCTTTGGGCTATTAGATCTCTGCCAGTTAATGGCAACAACATGTAACTGTGAGGAAACAGATGGGGGCAGGCTCAGAGAGGTACACATGAGCTAATATATTAAACTTCAGTAAGTTCTAACTAATTGGCACTGTATCTAAACCGTGGTGGATGTGTCCCCATTGTGTTCAGCTACCCAACGTTAATGTCACTGTTAATAAGATACTAATTCATTAATAATGAAATCAGCTCCATGCAGTTGGTATAAAGATGCCACAAAGGAAAATGTTTCCGTCACTGCAGTTTTGCACAAGCCTGAAATGAGACTTGAGGAAGCAGCTCGAGGTGAGCATTGATTTAAACATCCATACATTAATGAGTATTTCAAATGGAGCTCGCATGTAGCTTTTTGAGATACCTTAGGCTCTACTTGAGATTTCTGTTGTGTTCATTCAGTAGAGAAAGAGCTGCTGAAATGTTTTGACAAGGGAAAGGGATTCTCTTCACCTATGAGCAGGGTTGGCAGGAGGGCTGAACTGGCGGGCCAACCTCCTACTCAAGGAAGTAGCTGTTACTTTGAAGTAACGTGCAGGTATATAACAGGCTCGCATTGGTCATGTCATGGCTGCTGCAAAGGTAATTGTGTTCCTCCCAAACTCTCTTTGGTGCTCGTGATCCTGTTAAGAATCTGCATTACAACGGTTGCAGGTTCCTGGTAAATGTTATAGGTGGGTTTTCTTAAGAGGAAGAAGTGCTGAGGCTTTGATTCACAGCAGTCTTTGTCTCTCCAGCAGCCCTTAAATACATGCTGACAGAAATAGGGAGTAAAGAGAATAGCTGTGGCTGTCTCTGCATGCTGGAGATGTTTCATTTGAAAGATGGCAGCACAGTGAGATAGATACTTCAGAAATATCCTGAGCTTACAGGAATCATAGTACCAGAAAAAGCCATCTTGAATCTTCCCATGGACCAGAAGAGTTTTAGTTGGAGTAAGAGGCAATATCTGACGCAGTTTGAGCAAGGTTTCCTACTTGCTGCTGAAAAGGGTTTTCTGAAACCTCTGTTTTGTTTCTTGTTGCCCTTCCAGTGGTGCCTTTGAAGAGAGCTTTTCCATAAGCTACAAATAAGGCTTGTGAACAGAGCAGGAGTTGTGCTGAAAGGGATAAATCCCCCACCATTTGTCCACTCATTTTTCTCACTCAGTTTATGGCTCAACTTAGTGCAAAAAGAGATCTCTTCATCCTTTGTGCTCGTTTACCTGCAGTGAATATCTGGTGAGCTCATTCTGTTCTGAGTTTACTTATCCCTTGAGATGAGATGGATAGATTGACGCAGCTATAGGTGAAGGTAACTTGTTTGCATTATCCTTGTAGTCTGTCTGGGTTTGTCTTTTCTCCTGTATTTCTATTGCATGCTTATTTTGAGCTTAGTCCTGTCCTCAGTGCAAAAGCTCACGTGAGCATGGGTAGATTCCGGTTCAAGCCTATGGGCTATCAGGCAGGAGGTTACTACCTCCGATGCTGTCTCTGTAGCCCTGTCTCAGAAGCAAGCTGCTCTGCAAGCAGGGAGAGGTGATTTGCAAACTGTGAGAGATATAAAGGGTGAGAATTTTTAGCCACTTCGGTGCCTCAGTAGTAAAGCATGAATTGGAGATGCTCTGTGAGGGAAATACCTTTAGCAGGGGTTGCAACAGGATCAGCACTTGTCTGCTGTTGTCTCGTGGAAAGCAGGCTGGGAGTGTTCATATGTGGCTTGTTCCCTTGTTTAGTATTTCTCAAAGCAAAGTCATTCTAAAGGGAGAAAATCTTTTCAGACTAAAAAGGCCACGGTGGTGCTTCTCCATCTCTGCACAAAGGGGAAACTAACAGGGCCTGAGGACTGGAAATGGGGAGGAGCTTGATTAGGGAACAGGTTCCCCACAGCTACAGGGTTGGGGAGGTGTTGGAGTGTGTGGGGTTGGCTTGGTTTGATTGCTTTTTCCTTTCTATCTTTCTCTCTTTGTTATAATAGATGGCTTGGTGAGAAGGATCTCTCTGGTGGGAAGGTCTTTGCTTTTGGCTGCTCTGTGCTCGTGTTGGCACACGTCTCTGCTCTTGCTGCATGATTGATGCTGTTAACACTCACAAAATGTTCCAAACCCAAAGATTACCTGGACCCCAGAGGAAAGGAAAGCATAAAGCACTGTGGTTCTTGTGGCTGCCAGCAGGATAGATTGGCTCACAGCTGGTGCCTGGAAAACCTATTACAGTCTTCCAGGGTGTCAAAATGTGTGTAACAGGAGAATCCATCCCTTAGGCTCTGGGTGTGGAGGCAAATTCGTGGCACTCAATGGCACCAGTGAAATGTCTCAGAGTAATGATATCACTGGGGCACGAGCTGGTGCCTGAAGAAGGGCCCATCTACCTAAAGCACCTCTGATGTCTGCACAGTTCATGTCCGCTTTCTGGACCTGGAAGTGATGAGGAGCCTCGTCCCAGGTTAAACCTTTGGAGGACCTTTCCCCATTGCTTGGACAAGAATAGGTATCAAATAACCCATACACAACTTCAGCTCACAGAGGGAAACCGAAACAGTGGCGGCAGTTTCCATAGAGGCTGCTTCAGAGTGCAGGCTGGCAGAGCAAGAGGCAGCGTAGTCAAAGCAGTGATGTTTGGGATGGGCAAAAGCAGCTCTGTACTGGAGTGCAGTGTGTGTTTATAACAGGAATCTGGAGAGATTTCCTCTCCTGCTCCCTTCTCTCTTGGGCAGTAGTGTAAAAATCCTAAGTAGCATTTTGCATCAAGATCCATCTTACTGCGTTAATGGAAAGCACAGCACTTCAGGTGTCGTGTTCATCACAGTGGTTTCATTTCACTACCATTAAGGCATTTGGGTTTGTATTAACAAGAATTGACTTCAGTTTTGTTGCTGCAAGGTTCATCAGTGAAAGCGTGAGATGGACTTGCCCTTGTGGTGTTGATCAGCATGCTGGAATGTTCAGGATTGCTCTAATAACTGTGCACATGGTTAGGTTGTCTAAGCAGGGAATACAAGTGTAGGCAGGAAAATGCTTATGGTTAGAGGTGGGATATAGGCTCTTATCCATGATATTGAAACTAACCTGGCAGTTGCCTTTTATGATTCATTGCACATAGAGTGTAGCATAGCTCTGACCAGGATTTGGTTCTGGAGTGTGAGAGAGCCTGGTGTGTATTTCACATGCGAGAGAAGTCTG
Source organism: Agapornis roseicollis (assembly GCA_002631895.1). Classification (NCBI taxonomy): domain Eukaryota; kingdom Metazoa; phylum Chordata; class Aves; order Psittaciformes; family Psittacidae; genus Agapornis; species Agapornis roseicollis. Next base: position 63,278 of record NDXB01002468.1, read on the forward strand.
CCCGTGCAGTTTGTCCTGGTGTTCTGCTCTGGGTCCCGGTGTTTCAGTTACTTGTCCAGGAAATGGTAGATCCAGGAGTTACGTGTAATTTATGAGTCACTTTGGTTCAGAAACCTTTATCTCCACCTCAGTCCTGAATGGCACATGTTGAAATGAGGAAGTACTCTGCAGGCTGACATCAACATCTGCTTTAGTGAAATCCAGCTAACCCCAAGCCTGCCACACGTGTCCTTTAACGTTCCTGCATCCCTCGTTGTGTGGAGCAGCGCGCGTTCCTGCCATGAGCATGCAGGGATGTGAGGTCTTACCCATGATGTGCTTTGTCCGTGGATGTAAAGCAGGAACTGACACTTGTCGTAGCTAGCAGGGAATTATGCTACATGTTGTCAGTGAAGAAAACAGCAGTGTTCCTTGCTTGACAAAACTGAGCAGTTTGTTCCCCATCTTATTAACTTCTCATGGCGTGTCTGTAGTGTGGATGTTCTTTACGCTCCCTGCTTTCCCCACTGTACTGGGGAACTACTGCTGCTGTGTCTCCTGATCTGTGTGTTCTGGAAAGCTGTGCTAGTGCTGGTTGGAGAGGTATTGCTCTGTTATGATGAGCAGACAGAGTTGTTAAGGTCATCCACAGTTCAGGAGTGAATCATAGGCATTGATACTATGAATCTCCACAAAGAAGGTGATTTCTTCTGACACTGAAAAGAAGCTTATTTATAGGCTTCTAATACTAAAAGTGCTTTTAAAGCTTAAGCGCTTTTGTTCTTGCATCTTGAGTTACACAGAGGGGTAAAAATCGCTTCAGCTTCCAAGGTTTTGTACAGTATCTTCATTTTTTAAAGCGAAGTCTGTGTTCCAAATGTGCCTGTTATGGACAAAAGGGTCTCGAAGTGCCAGCGGTTGAAGGGGATGGTGCTAGGTTGATTTATGCAGAGTTTAGGAAGAGTCTTTGCAGTTTTCCTGTATTGAAGTGGCAGGCTGAGGACACTGGGGCTGTTCAGCCTGGAGAAGAGAGGCTGCGCGGAGACCTCAGAGCAGCTTCCAGTGTCTGAAGGGGCTACAAGGATGCTGGAGAGGGGCTCTTCATCAGGGACTGCAGCGACAGGACAAGGGGTGCTGGGTTCAGACTGGAACAGGGCAAGTTCAGGTTAGATCTAAGGCAGAAGCTGTTCCCTGTGAGGGTGCTGAGGCGCTGGCACAGGGTGATGGCCCAGAGAAGCTGTGGCTGCCCCATCCCTGGCAGTGCTCAAGGCCAGGTTGGACACAGGGGCTTGGAGCAAGCTGCTCCAGTGGAAGGGGTCCCTGCCCATGGCAGGGGTTAGAACTGGGTGAGCTTTAAGGTCCCTTCCAACCCAAACCGTTCTGGGATTCTAACTGTGGGGTTTTTTCTTCAGGGTTCCTTTATTCTCATTTCTGCCTGGCAGAAATATTCCACATATTCCACGTGCTCCTTTTGACTTTCCTTTCAGATGTGGTCACATGCTGCTTGGTGCATTTGATGCACTGTAGTTTAGCGCGGGTCAGCCTGGTTCTGCCTTCATCACAGGGTACTAAAATCTAGTATACCCTTAATGGGTGCATCTCACATATAAAGAGCTTGCTTAAGTAAGAATTAATTTGCCTCTCAGCCTGCCTGGTCGAATGTGTTGTTATAATGGACCAAATGCTGGTGTTGTTCAAATGAAGCATCACTGTGAGTTTGCTCTCTGTGTGCAGAGCAGAGCAGGTTTTTTACTCCTCACTTCAATGCATGGCCTCACGCTTTATCTGTGTCACACTCTTCCAAGCCTGCCATGAGCACAGACCTGTTATTTCCCTGTCTCTCCTGTCCTTTGTACTTGTGCTGAAGTCAGTGACTGGGCATCATGACCCCATGAGATGCTGTGACAGCTTGTTGGTTAAATGGGGATGTGGCACAGAGATGGGGTCTAAAGTGACTGTGGATTTCTGAATGCTTAATGTGAGATTAGCCCAGGGTGTAATGCTACGGAGGGGAAAAGCACAAGTTTAGCCCCCGAGGGGCAGGGGGGGAAAAGCTCTTTTCTGAGTAAGACCTTAGAAATAAGACAGGCATGCAAAAAAAGGCTAGAGACAGCGGGAAAGGGTGAAATGTCAGGTTCAAGTGCCTTGTATTTCCCTGATGGGCTGGGGCAGAGGCAGGTCTGGGAGCCAATTGCCAGACAAGCATTTAGCTCTTTAAATAGAAGAGCCTTCGCTCCCTCAGTCTTCCTTGCAGTCCCCTCCCACATTCACTGCATAGTTTCAAGCTTCTGCAATGAGTGAAGTGGGCATCTGACAGACAACAGCCTTCTTCACACACACAGCCTTGATTCATCCCCCAAGGGAGTCTGTCATGCCACTGCATGGGGCAGATGGTCCACGCAGTGAACTCTATCAGCAGCTTTATACCATAGCTCTGTATTGACCTGCGCCATGGGGTGATACCTTTTGAAGATGGAAGAGGCATCTGAAAACCTTCATTTCGGAATCCTTAGGATCACAACCCTGAAATAACTTACTAATGCTTTAAGTGCAGAGAGGGCTTCTGCCTGCAACTGCCTTCCTCTTTAGGAAAGAAAGAACAACCTGAAAGTAAGAAACCTCACGTCGTGTTGTCTGAGCTGTGCTGGGTTTGAGCAACAGAGTTGGAATAACCAGATCTGCTGTCCCACAGCTGCTGGAGCTATCCAGCTTCCCAAGGCTAGCCATAGTCTATAATCTCTGTGGATCACAATTGGGAAGAGATGTGCTACATCGCTGTGTTGAAGTACTTTCTGGCAGCGTGGCAGTAAAGAAACTGAACCCTATCGAAATGGATTCTTGCCTGTCTTAGTATCCCAGCTCTGCCATCTCCAGGTGAAGGATTCCATGAACGTGTGTCACTGGACGTAAGCTAGGTAGCTGTCCTGAATGCTGGGGCTGCTGCCATTGTGCTATTGGGTCCACATCTGAAAGCTTTTGGTTGTTCAGATGCATCCTTGGATGCAGCTGTAAAACCTTGTGTTCTTCACTCTTCTCTTCCCTAGGTCAGCCAAGCCTCCGAGAAGCGATCTCCATGTCCTGTATAACCAATGGGAGTACAGGAAGCAGGAAAACAAGCCACAGTTCATCTGTTTCTGTTGCCAGGAAAGAAACTCTTTCGTCTGCTGCGAAAAGGTACTGGCTTGTTCTGAACACTTAAATCATTGTCTTTAAACAGACAGAGTAAGAGTTCGACGCTCAGCAGAGCTTCCTCAAGTCTGGTAAGGCATAAATACACTTTGGACTTGTACCATGTTCTCAGGCAGCTCACAGCAGGGTTCTGAAAAGAATTCCTAACTGGAGAGTATTCCTGTAGGGACAGGTATCCAAAATGCACAAGAGACAGAACAGGCAAAGGTATTTCCAATGCAAATGGAACAGTTTTGCTTCTGGTGTTCATCTGCGTCTTTATTCTTTTATCCAGGAAATGAAAGGACAAAGCTGCCTTGGTTGTCTGCAGGGTAAATGGTAGGCAATAGCAAAAGCTCTGTGAAACAGTGAACTGTGTTAAGGGGAAAGTTTACCGCTTTGTATAGGCATCTTACCCCGAAATATGTCTACTTAAGCTTTATGAAGGATATCTGTGTTGGATTTCAGATGTATAGAAATAACACCGTTTGGGTTAAGAACCAAACAAAAGCCTTTTCCCCCTTCTGTGTCACGTTTTCAATTGCACATAGTAAACACAGTGTTTGTATAACTGCTTTCTTCTGTGGGTCTGTTAGATAGTCAGTGCATGCCTTCTTCAATCAGGAGGGTTTGCACTTATTCCTGCTTGCTGGGAAGAACAGGCTGCCAGATGGAATACTCTAATGTGTTACTGTGTTGAATTACAGGAACAAATTCTTGGCCTCTGTAGAGTATTCTGGTAACTCCAGTGGCTGGTTTATCTTCTAGTATGGATGTAAATACTGTGCTATACAACAAGACAGGCAAGTGATATACTTCAGGGAATAAAAATGCTGCATGCAAATAGAAACCGCACGAGGGCAAGCCAGAAGAAGCTTTAGTGCCCTTTGGAATTTGGAAAGCAAGGGTAATGCCTTGCTCTTCCCTCTTCACTGTGTCACGTTGCATATCTTTCTCTTTATTGACTCTTTCTGTTTACTTTTCAGCAGTAACTCGGGAAGTGGTCCCTGTGTGTCTCTGTTGCTAGTGTGACAGGCACTGGGACAAAAGACATTCCTCCAAAAGGGATTCCTTAGTTAGCACTTTTCCATTAATCTTAGCCCTGTGGCTCTTGGCACTTTGATGAGAGCCAGTCCGGTTCCCGTGGTGTTCAGCTTGCCTTTGTGCTGAATCACCTTGATTCATTGGCTGCTCAACACTTAACTACAGAAGAAAAGCAGAGTGGAGTGGGCCAGCATCCCTTTCATCTGAGTTCTAATCCCTACAAGGAGACCTGCATAGGCCAAATGAGGAAAACCTTAACATGCAGAGGGCAGCTCGCCCTGGGTCCCCAAATAACTGTCCAGGGCATATTTTGGTGCTTCCAGTGAAGCTGAAGATATGTGACTCCCTTCTTCTCTTGTTTCAGGAAGGCCTAAATCTCTAGTTACCTTTCCAGTGGTTCCTTTCACTCTCCTGTCTTCACACATTCTTCCATGGAATTTGTTTGCTCTTTGGAAGAAAATAGACTTGCCCCCTTGTAAAATTACCAGGTCAAGAAGGGTGAAAGCAAATGCCTCATCTCAGGCTTTGTACATGTGGGGTTTTAATAACAGCACAACTGTCCAGTACCGAATAGTGCTCCTGATAGAAATGGAGGTGAATGTCAGGAGCAGTCTCCTTCCCTTAGCAAAGTTAGGGTGAAAGTGCCTGTTTCTAACACTTGTCACAGTGAAGAGGAGGGAAGCCAAAGCTGAACATCAGCTGGTCATGGGAAGCTGCAAAATTAAGACAGGTAGTAATAGCTCACAACTCCTCACATGTAAACTGAAGATATCCCTCATCCAGTTGGGATTTGGAAAGAGCTTTTGGACGCATTAAATGGTTGCTTCCCAAAGCTGCTATTGTTTAGAAACCCGCAAGAAAAGGTGCTGGGTTTGATTTGGTTTCACAAGACCAAGTTAAAGAGGTGTGAGTGGGAGAGCCACTGTGTAATAGTCAGTCATACTGCAGGTAAGCTGCAGGTTTCAGCAGAAGTGAGCAAACCCAAGAAATTCAGCACAGGGATGCTCAGGCTGCCACACATCCACATCATTTGCTTTCAAGGTAAAATAGCAGCCACAGGAAGCAGCCCACTTGCAGCCTGGTGGCAGAGAAAAGCGCTGTGTTGGAGCCCAAGGTATAGCTTGTGCTGCAGCTCAAAGAGGAACCAGAGTGGTCCAGTGATCCTTATGGGCCAGCTGAGAAGTCAAGGAGTCAGCCTCGTGGCAAAGGTGTGAACCAGACAGCCCGCAGCTGACAGACTTGGTAAACCCTTGAAGAGGTTCCCACACTGAACCTGTGGGTTCTAGGAGATGGATCAGATCAAGCTGCTTGCAGATGTGCAGGCTGGAGATGCACAAGTCATTCTGTTTGTGTGTTCTCCCTCCTCCTGCTTCCCTCGCCTCTTTTACTGTTGGACGTTTTGAAAGCCCCAGGTAGAGGGAAGGGGGAAATTGGGAGCGTGTCTTTGTGAAAGATGAAATCTTAACCTCCCAGACCACCCAAAACCCCTGTCCTAGAAGCTGAACTTCGTTGTGAGAAACTGGCGTTTATGGGAGAGTGCATGCAGAGGGATAGGAGCATATGTTGAGGAGCAGGAATAGACACTTGTTTAGGGACAAGGATTCTGTGCGTTACTGTTGCTATACTGTCTTTCTTGCCACAGACTGCAAAAGCTTTAAGATTGCATTGTGTGCTTGCAGTGCAAGCTGAGTCTTCTGATTAAAGAAGAGTCGTTTGAATGTTTCTGGTTAAGAAGGGACTGCTGGCTATAAATTATTAACCAAACCCCCAGTGGTCTTCAAGCTTTTTTTCTTTGATCCTAATAGAATCTAATCTAAGTGAAATGACAGAAAGAGGGTCCTGTGAATGTTACATTAAAATTTGGGGCCCCTTTTTGTTCATTTGAATGTTATCCTCCTGGTGTTGAGTGGTTTGGGGGGAACGGTAAATGGAAACACAAATAATGATGATTATGCAATGCCTCAGCAGGGATTTAGTGCAAGGGAATAGAAATCTGGCTTTTCCCCATCAGAAACATAGCATTTCTTTACTTTGCAGGTTAATTCTTGTTTGGTATTTTTCTTTTTAGCCAGTGTTTGTATCTTTCTTCATTTGTTCACTGAGATATTTATTGAAAGATGGGGTTTTAATCTTAAATTAGGCCGTGTGTTACAGAATAATCCTCTCTTGCAGGTTTGTGTGCTTCAGTATATCGCAAAGTGTGCTGATGCATAGAAGAACCTTTTAATGAATCTTTCTGTTCACTTAGGGGCCCTTTGATTAGATTCTTAATGGGTTTCATGTTGCTAATGACGTGTACTTAAAGCTGTTTCAAAGGGTAAACTAATAAACACAGCACTATGAAACTAAAGATGTACCCTTAGCCATCATTTCCCAAAGGCATTAAGGCAGCAGCAGGACAATGTGATGTTAATCGGATACAGATCCAAACAGCGATGTTTTCCTTTGAACTCTGGTACAGCCAGGGATCAGCAGCAGCATTTCCCTCTTTGGTGACAGTGCAAAGAGAAGTGGTACCAAGCATACCCAGAAATCCAAAGAGGTATAGGCCCATGGCAGGCTTCAGCTAATCAGAGAGAGTGCAGATCACAGTCCTTCCTTTCGCTTGTGCTAACCCTTGCCTGGCAGCAAGGAAAGGTTCTCCATGAGCTGAACCAGAGGATGGGTTTTCTCTCAGGGATGGCAGGCTTTGTGGTGCATCAACTTGTGTAGAAGCATCTGCAAATGAAGGACACAGAAGCACAGAATAGTTTGGGTTGGAAGGGACCTTCAAAGCTCATCCAGCCCAACCCCCTGTAATGGGCAGGGACATCTTCACCTGGATCAGGTTGCCCAGAGCCACATCCAGCCTGGCCTTAAAGAAGCTCTTCTTAAGAGGAACCTGCGCATTCAAATCAAAGTTGTACCTGTTTTAAAATCAAAGTCAACTTAGTACAACTGCACAGGAAAACTCGGGGTGTGCCCATCCATGCCTCCCTCCCCTTGGTTACTGTGAATGAGTCTTGTTTCAGCAAAACGCTTAGCCTGAAGAGAGCGAGGAGGTAATTGAGGTGTTCTTTCACTCATTAGATATAGTAAGTTGTTACATGCTTCTCCCTTCCTTCCACAGTCAGCTTTTCTCCCACCTTTTTAATTCATGTGCCTGTTTTGTTTTGTCCCCCCCTCCCCTCTCTTATACTTTATTTTACAGCGGTACAGAAAAAAAGAAGGACAAACCACCAGGACAGAAAGAAAAAAAAGAGGACTCTCATTCTAATGATCAAAGTCCACAAACTCAAGCATCACCTTCTCCCCAGCCCTCCTCCCAGCCTCTCCAAACCCACAGGCAAACCCAGGAAAGCAAGAGTTCTGCTCCAGCTAAAAGGTTTTCACAGTACCACCGTACAGAACGAGAAAGTGATTGTAGTGATACTGAGCTCATGTCTGACAACAAGTCATGTGAAATCAGTCCGCCCTGATGAGCAAGTGAACAACTGCTGGTTTTTTGGGCTAAAGGAGATGCATTGGATACGCATCGCATCAGAGTGATTGTGTGCTAATGAATTCATGAGTAAATCTTTAACATTACTGGGCGCTGGGGGGTTGTTTTCTGTGATTGGAACCCTCTAATCGGGCATTAATATAGACTGTGAAATACTGACTGACAACTCCGGCTCCATCCTTTACAAAATACACTTCCTAGCTTCCGGCTGGCATAGCTGAATTGTGGAGTGTGTTTTGCACATGCCCATTTGCTGCCTCTCGTAACAGCAGTTGTTGAATGCTGGTATCATTGCAGCACTCTGGGACCTGTTCCTCTCAAATGACTCAATCAGGTGGCTGCATTTGGCTTTTTGTTTGCAGCTCTTCCCTGTTCAGCCCCTGCTAGGTTGCAGGGTGGCTCACTTTGGTTCTGACTCTTTATATGATTGAAGTTCTGGTTTTACACCCAAATCGTAGGTGTACTTGACCTGAGTGACCATAGAAGTATTATTTAGAGTCACCTCCATGTTCCCACTCATTTCAGTGGGAATTAGGCACTGACAAATGATACTTTTTAGTGGCTTTTTAAAGTCAAGGAGACTGATTTTAAGATTTGGGTGATTCCTTCTGAGCTTCAGGACTCTACAGATCACTCTGTTGTGCTTTTTCTTCTTTTGGTTCATGATCAACTTTATGGAAGGTGTGACATTCTCTTTCACTGTTTCGCTTGCAGGAGCCTCAGGCTCTTCAACAAAAGCCATTTCTTCTCCTGAAACTTGCTGTAGTTCACAAGATTGTTGTCTTGCATTGCTCAAATCCACAGCTGTAATCAATATCGAGGCCTTCACTTGACTGGTGCATGTTATAACACTCCATAAAGGCTCTGTCTGTGTGTCTTGCCCACACTCTCGAGTTGTCTGAAGCTGAACTCACGGCCTGTTGCTCTCCTGCCCTGGTATCTCCCTGTGAAGATGTTTGTCTGGACTCTTGCTTACTAATCTTTTGCAGTGTGGGGAAGGAAATAGACGCCTCATTCAGTCTCCTCCTGGTTTAACTTGGTGTGATTAACCTGTTTGTCGCAGGACCTGTCAGCCTCTTGCGGTGCTGTGGAAGGAGCTTGCCATTCCTGAGGCCGCAGCTCAGGACTTGCGCCTGCAAAAAGCATTTCTGACAGGATGAAGTAGGAGACTGCTAGCAGGACATATGCAGATTTGAAGACTCGTTTGGCCTTGTTCACTTTTGACCATGTTTCCCATGATTAGAATGGGTGTGAAATTCAGTCGCTACAAAACTCGCAGGCTCCCATTTGTGTCAATTGGCTGCGCTAAGACTGCTGAACGTTGGAACCCACACTCGTGGGTTGACTCATCCGTACTCTTGGGCCAAACCTGATTCATGCAAGAAGTTTGCAGATAGTTGCTTCAAAAAAGCTTAAACCCAGTAATGTGGTTTAGAATGTAGGATCTGCAAAACAGCCTGAGGAAACCGAGCTGATGGAACTGTTCTGCCCTAGAAATCACTGTGTTAAAGCTGGTGGACAGTTAATCAGGGGAAACATTTCATCTTCCCTTTGTTACCTTCTGAAGTGATGTCGTTCCCAGTTTATTCTTCAAATTAGCCTTGTTTTTTTCTCCTTTAGTAATTCCTTAGCAATGTGGTAATGAAGCGCAGAGGTTGTTCAAGTCCGTACATAAGAGCAGTTGAAAATGGATCAAACATTTGGCAATTGTCTTGCTCAGTTGTTTGCATTCATCCAGTTAGAACTTTTTGACTCATCTTTTTTTCCCTGTTTCACGCTTCAGCTGAAGGAAGACCTCGCTCTGCTTTTGTCTCCTGCTGCTTCACCTGTCCGTTGCATACCAGTTCCACTTGCTCTTGTCTTAACCTCGCTGGTCATTTTTACATGGTTTTCTGTTTCTTCCAGCATAAAGAAATCCCTGACTGCTGAGAAAGCTCACAGTGCTTGGGAGACCTCAGACGACAGCCGGAACAAGCTGCTGAGAGTCCCATCGACATCTAAATTAATATCAAAAGTGGCAAAGAATGTGGATAAGTATGTATCAGCTTGGTAGGGAAAAGCAAGTGAACTTCAGAGTCAGAATGTTATATATCTATATCTATATATATTGCTTTCTCTATATAAACTTGCTTCATTATAGTGAACCTACTTATGCATATGCCAGAACGCTTTGCATCTTTGTTTTTATCAGGAGTAACTACTTGCATAACCTGCCTCTGTGGCACTCCACGTGCCTGTGGAATCTTACAGCTGTTATTAACTGGGAATGTAGGATTTTGGTGTAAATGTATTTTAACGTTGCCCGTTTGGGTTAGTGAAATGGTGAACAAGGAGGTAAGGTTTATAGCTTAATGCCACTGTGGTGATGCTTCCAACCATGGTTTTTTCCCCTAATGAAAACTGATTTGAAAATGCAAGTGTATTTCCTTGAAGTTTATTTACTGGATTTGACAGTGTGTGTGTTTCTGAAGTCAACTGTAGAATGTGCTTCTGAGACTTCACGCAGGTCTCTCAGATTAACTGTTTAATGGGTTCCTAATCGCATGCTCTAGGTAACAGGCAGGGATCTTCTCTTTAGTTCCCCCTTCAGAAGGTGGTGTGCTGTAGCCCATTGTTCCTCTCGTGCTCTTCTTCAGTATCAGGTTTGATCAGTGGAGACCTCACTGGCAATGAGTAGCACCAAATAAGTTATTCTGCTGCTGTCAGCACAAGGCCAAGAGATTGGTCCTTGCCATGACTCTGCGTTTCTGACCCCTGTTGCCACTGACTTCTTGTTCTTAACCCTCTTTGCCAGTTGGGTTTCCCACTTCACAGTCCCACAGGTGGTTTCTCCCTTTGACCTTGCTGTAACCTGGCTGCATTTGATGATGCTTGCAGTGGTGACTTTCTGACTGAGCCCTCTTCGGTTTGCTGAGATCCCCCGTGTGCAGGGAGTGGGAGCTTCTCCCAGCTTTGTCATCTGCAGACTTCACACATCTGCTCAGTAATCCTCGTTCCAGTGGCCATTAGCTGTTCCAGAGCTGAACTCCCTGCAAACCCTCTCGCTATGCCAAATAAAACCCTTCAGAGCCTTCAGAGTGATTTCCAGTCTCTTTGTGATCGTGTCTGTAGTGCTCTCCTTAGCTTACATCTAAGACCATCAAATACATACTTAAAGTCAAGAGCAGTGTAAGTGCATTCCTTCTTTCTTAGGAATAGGAAGAACAAAAGCACCTGAAGTTAATCTTGGGTGTGGATATCAGCACATTGACTGAAAGCTTTCTGCTTAGCCTGAAGAGTTGTGCAGAGCAGGGAAGTGCTGTGTGAGGGATTATGGCTCACGTATTTTGCAAGCATTTCTTTTCCTTTCATAATTGGTTTTCACTGCTGGAATTCCAAAGCCCTTTGGCAATTCAGGTTAGAGCAAGAGACTGTTAGGGTAATACTTGGAAATGAAAACCCCTCCGTCTTGATTTCTACTTACCAAAATTCTTTTCTTGGGGTTTATTATGCTACTAAAATTCCTTTCACAATGTGGTATATGCTTCACATTTCCGAAGAATAGAATAGGAATTTTACTTCTATTGACCTTTTTCTTTGGTCCGTTGGTTCAGGCATGGTCAGAATAGAGGCATCTTCTTTCATTCCCCTGTGAGTCTGCTTATTTTCTAAGACTTTAAGTGCTGCCCTTCTAGGGTATCTAATATAGAGGAAAAAAAATCAGGTATCTAACAAAAGACTGGACAAGGAAAAATTAGGGTTCATTATTAGTTGTTATTATTATTATAATAATTGTGATAATAAAGTTGTCTGTGCATAACTTGAAGCTGTTATATCTTAAAAGTATTTGGGAGAAAAGAAAGCTTCAAACATTACCAGTTGTGGACTGTTGTCTGATTGAAGACTGTGTGTTGGATTGTTTGTGTGCCTTGTTCTGCTCAGATTGAGAATAAAAGCACTCTTTTCATTCAGGAGCACACATTAATACTCATTTCTTCCATCCTGTGTGGCCTGTTTCTAACCGAATTGGTTGGTATTGTGCTAAGGCATATTGTTATATTGCATTTACCATTCCCAATCGAGTAATGTTGGCCTAATCTGCCTCAAGTTACCCAAGTGTGGTGCAAGGGAATAGAATTCAGCTGCTAATACGGGCCCAGGACAGCAGGGTTTCACGTGTGCTTTGTGCTATCAGCCCGGGATGTGAACTTCGAGTAAGCTCAGCACTGAGCTGTAAACCAGCCTGACAAAGCCATTAGTAAGCGGGTTCATCCAGCAGCCCATCGCCCAGTGTTGGGCAGGCAAGGCTGGGAAGCCAGCTTTCGTTTTCCACTTGGCAGCACGGTGCAGGCTGGTTCTCCCAGCAGCCAGAGATGACTTTGCTCAGGCATATGCTTGACCTTTGTGGCTGTTGCAAAAATGTGACCTCCATCCAGCTAAAAATACTGGATGCCACTCATACCTTCCTGCTGGGTTTCAGATGAGTTCGAGAGGGGGGTGATGCAATACACACTGCTCCAAGGAGTGGTTTTCTGCTAAGAAGCAGCTATGGAAATGAAGGTTTCTTCCCTCTGCAAATAAGAGGTGGAGGAGTTTTGTGAGTAGTTCTGGTGAAGAGAGGCAGCGTGGCTGCACTCCTTTGTGCTGTGTACATCCAGTGATCCCGCATGGATCTGGTTTAAATGGAACTGCAACTTGCTTACATTGAATCCGTATATCCATTAGGGTTAATTCCTAGAAAAATCCGTGGTGTTGTGTTCTGACAGCTTCTTTTTGACAGGTGTTAAATGCTTTGCATGCAGGCCTCAGGGTGCTTGGCAGCTTAAAACATGTGGGTATTCCACGTCTGCTCTCTCCGCATGGAATTTTCCATGCGCAAGGAATATGCCCTGCATAATGTGTCTTTAAAGTCTTTTTGTATTGAGGTGTTATCACAGCATTTCTTAGGAGCCCTGGCCAGAGAGCCAAAGACTTGAAGTTACTCAAAAGATACAGTGAAGTGCCTAAAATAATCTGGGTAAAAATGCATTGAGATGAGCAAGAATAGTTCCTTAGCATCCTGTACTCCAGTTACGCTATGCACAGAGTCTGGTGAGCGTGCCAAATGCAATAATGGGTAAGAACTAGATGCTATTGGCTTGCTAAGCGTGTCCCATCTTCCTAACAATATGATTCTGTGTTTTTCCCCAGGCACAAAGATGTCATCGTCAGCCAAGGTAAATACAAACATTCCTTTCTAAATGCTGGCTGAAGTTGAAATGCTTTGCTTTTGACTGAAATGGGAACGAATGCTCATGAACCAGGGCTAGAGAGCTAAAATGGCATTCATGCTTACTGCAGGAATTCCTCTGGCCAAATATTCCTCAAGACCTGTATAAGGATCTTTGACATGATGGAGAAGTGCCTCATCACATTGGAGCTTTAGGAAGGACGGGGGGTGGGGGGAGGGTGGGATGTGTGAAACAAGCATCCCCCTTTTCCTTTCTCTGTGTGCATGTGCATAGAGAGAGGTTCTGCAAGCAGCCCTGTCAGGGTTTGACCATGTGCCAGCCTTCCCCCAAGCTGAACGGGTGAGTGGGGCCTTAGAAATAGTTTTAAGATATTTTATTTCTGTCCCATAACCAGCAAAAATGTCAACTCGTGAAAAAAACAGCCAAGGTAAGAACTAAGCTATGCCTCTGGTCGCTTCCGAACTGAGCACTCGCGCAGGTCTTTTACTTGGCTTCTCGCTGGCACGCAGAGCATCAGTGCATGATCTCTTCCAAACTTTGAGCATTGGAGTAAATGCTTCAGCTTTCTTACTATGGAAGCGTATATACCTATGTGCATTGCGTATATGGGGAGTATTTGGGGTAGTCTTAACTAAGTTGCTGCAGGCACCGTTTCCTCAGAGAGGAGCGTGTGTTCAGTTGAGGTTCTGGAATTCCTGCATTGTTGCCTGAGATGTCAGACTATGAAGAACTGCCAACTAAAAGATTAGTTTTATCTTAGCTTCCTGTCTTGCCAGTGTTATAACTTACACACCCTGATTAGACATGAATGGAGACTCAAAGCTTTCCTATGGGCTCCTCAAATGAAAAAGGAGTCGCTTGTAAAGTGTATGTCTTTGACTGATGAATCCTGCCTTCTGTGGCTACCTGCTGCTGCTGGCTTGTTCCAATAGGGAAAGGAGCCATCTGTGAACATGGTGGGACATAACAACAGAGGAAATCCACTTCTTGTGTTGCAAAACTACTCTGCTTTAATGTCCTGCACAGTGTACTGGAGCATGCAGTTTCCAAACTAGAGCATGTAACGCAAGTGCATGCTGTACCCAACATAGATCTATGTACAGAGGTGCTGTCTCTGCTTTCTTGCTGCTCATTAACCAATCTCCAAATTCTGTGCTGTAAGCAAGATGACATTATATACGCTTTGGGTCTCCTGGATTTTCTTTTTAAAAGAGAAAGAAACCCCTACATTGTTTTGGAAGTCACTATATAGATTGTAGTGAAAGCAAAACCAGCATCAGTTCCATTGGTGTCATCTTTTCTGATTCATAGATTCAGTTGCAGATTTAAAGAGACTCTAAATTGGTGACTGCCAAAAGCATCCCTCAAAGACTAGAGGGGTGATAGAAGGTGCATGAGCATCAGGTACAAAGGAGAAATGTTTCTTTTGGCCAGGGTGCTTAACACCAGTGGTGGGATGGCACATATGTCCCTGTAAAAAGCAAACTAATGACTTCGTGTCCAGCTGCAGTGTAGCTTTGCAAGAATCAAATAAGCCCCCTTTCTATCAAACACAGCTTTTCACAAAGTCAGACTGCGTACAGCTCAATACCTTCAGTCCTGGTTCTTGCCAGTGTGCTTCTACAGTTGTCCCTCTTCTGCCCAGCATGGGCCATCTTTCAGTTCTCTCATCCTGGCACCTGTAACTTAGGTGGCTTTGATGTGTATGTACCCTGCTGTCTGTTGCGTTACTCTGCAGGTGTGAGCTTTCACAGGCTGGTGAATGGTGCCCACCATGTGTGTCATGCCATAGGCCGTTCTCAGCGCAACGGGAGTGAAAGAGAAACGTGATGCAGACAGCACTGGCCCCGCGTACATGGGAGATGGAGAGAAAGTCTTGTCGTGGAAAGTGCGCTTGCTGACATTTGAAACACGTACAGTGGCAAAATGCTGTTCTGCCTTTCGTGTGGGTGCAGTTGCAATTAGCAGGATTCAGCCTCCAAAGATTATGTTTTTATATGGACCAAGGGGTGTATTTTTGGCAGCTTTGAGTATGTGTTTGTGTAAGGCTGTGTTAGGTTTTCTATTGTGTTTACTGCCACAGGAGTAACCACCTCTTAGTTCCTGCAGTTGCATAGGATCCTGCCATCCTTTCCAGTATAAGCTAAGCAAGTCACACGGTTCTTTTGTAGCGCAAACTGTCAAGCTTCAAAGAAAATCTACCTAAAACCACTTCAGTGTCTTTACATACACATAAAATAAGCTTGGAAATGCAGTGAACTTGGAAATCATCCTAGCAGAAGGTGTTTACATGGGATAATAGGATAGAAGGTCCAATTCTGTGCAGCTTTCAACATCCTGGAATCAGTTTGCTTTGATTCGGCTATTAACCTGCTTTGAAACGTATTGATTATAAAGTACCACAAAATAGAGAGAAATGCGGGTTTGCACGTTTGGCTCTTGGAACCTTGTTTATTCTAGCAGCAGAAGTTACTGTAGGGTTACCTGTGTTGTGTCCACCTCTGCATGTTCACTGTGATCTGTGCTGCTGGTACGTATTGTTCTCTGCAGCAGCAGCAGCATGGGAAGCCGAGCCCTCAGCTGCCTTTGGGCAGGCACTTGGGGTTCCTGTAGCATGCACCATGCATGGTACCCCAGTTCATCACCTACCTTCTACCTTGCTACCCAGTTTTGTTCCCTTAGAGCCTTTGTTTCTCTGAGGTGGGTTGAGTTGCATCTCTTGCACATGAAGGTTAGTCCTTAGCTTTATGCATCTGGGTATGTGCTGAAGTGGAGGTAATACAGCCAGAACACTTGGTGGTGCCAGTCCAATGAGGGCAGTGTTCTGTGTTCTTCCATCCCCTTGCTGAAGTGATTTTTTTTTTCCAGGTTTAGGTTTTTCAGCTTATTTTCAGCCATCTATACGTTTATCCTTATAAACCAGGACAGCGTTTTACAATCAAATCCCATGTGAAGGAGGTATTAAAATCCCATGAAAACCCAGTAAAGCTGTGGGTGAAATGAGCAGGTGCTTATTACAGCCTTGCAAGGACACTAGCTCAGATTATTCCTTACCAGCAGGTGTTTAGAATTGCCTGTAAAAGCCGTCTTGCATTTCACTTCAGCACAGACAGAAGACATGGCTTATTTGGAGATAAAAGGTAATTTTTTTGCACTGAGGTCCCACGTTGGGTTTGGGTTTGGGTTTCAGTGATAGCAGCTCTGTGTAGGAATCACTTGTTACTTATTATAAAGCAATAAGAGACACTTAGCTGGTTCAGGCTGGCAATAAAAACCATATGTGAAAGCATTAATGAAAACTATTCACTGCATTCCTAAGTTTGTTTCTTTGTTAGTTTAACTGTGCTAGAGTTGTAGCTTCACAGAATGGGTCATGTCCACTGAGAGTACACGCAGGAACTGCATCAGGTGAGGTTTGCTTTAGGCACAGGTTTGTCAGAGGCTCATTGAAGGTGCTCATGTACCTAAGCTCAAATGGAGACATGGTCTGTGGCCCAGAGGAGGCCACGAGGATGCTCAGGGGCTGCAGCACCTCCTGTATGGAGCCAGGCTGAGAACACTGGGGCTGTTCAGCCTGGAGCAGGGATTACTATTGGGCTGCTTGCTCTTCTCCAGGGATGTTATTAGAAACCATGGATACTGTCAGAAAAACAAATATTGTATTTGTGGGCTTTTATCATTGATTCTTCCCAAAGTCAGGATTTTTATTATTCAAGCAGGAAGCCAGTGTCCAGAGCTCCTTTCTGAGTCCTTAGACTTGAATTATTTCAATTCAAATGGTAACTGTTAATACCTAGATTCCTAAGATCACCTGGTGTGTGCAAAACCAGGAGTTTAACTGTGATCTACTTATTATCTAACATTAATAACCAAAGATCTATTAACAAATCACGAGGCAAAGCTGTCAAATCATTCCAAGTCTCTCACCTCATCTGCTTTCCTTGAGCTGTTCCATTTGAATTGCACCAGCCCTCAATAGCCACAGAGCATGGCCACTTGTGAGGCTCAGCAAGCACTGGCACAGAGCTCAGGGTGAGACAGGGCAGACCCACAGCTGGATTTTCGTTCCACTGTAGCTTACAATGTAATGGTCTGGGCATGACGGCTGCGTTTGGTTGTGTTCATCTCTGCTGCCGGCACTTGTTTAAATTAGAAACAGGCTTCTAAGCCTTTGTCTCTCAGGTTCGTGGTCCTACGGAGTTCTTGGACACAGGCCTGAAAGCAGAGAGCTTGTGGGAAAGAAGCTGTCTGTAGTACTAAAAAGCATAACTTCACTGGTCAAGCCACTAGAAGGTGGAGACAGATTAATAAATGTCCTCTGGATGTGGTAGTTTATTGTGTATTAGTAGAGAGTTCTGCTTGGCCAAGCTAGCTGGAGTCTTTAGGGGTTTTTCAGTTGCTTGTAATTTACTTCAAGGGTAAGATTGAGATGCTAAACACAAGAAGAAGTGAGCCAAGGGTTTGTTGCATCTGTCCATGTTGCTCTTACAAACTAGGTGGGGAATCCTACAGAAAAGTAGTCATTAATAATTTGCAACAGAAGATTATTGTAATGGTGCCTTGAGAATTAAACTTGTAAGCATGTAGAAAACAGGTAATTTGGGTACTTATTCTCTATCATCTACTCTGAGGGAGTGTGTTTGTGTATATATATGTGTAATCTACTGTATGCTCATTAGACTGCCCATGCATACACTTGCTAGCTAAAGAGCAGTTCATTACAGCACAGACCTCAGGGTCAGTCTAAATAATGGTATAAATGTGATATAAAATGCATTCTCCCAGTGTTCTGTCTGGTTTTGATGAAGGAATCAATAGGTGAGGGCTTCTCACATCCTGCTGGAAACTGCTGTGTCTTCCTTGGCGATCCCATTTGGAGGCGAGGATTTTGGTCTCGTTGTGTCCTGTCTTCACATTCCTGAAGGATCTGAACAGTAGCTTTCATGTCTCCTGCATTGCTCTTCTCTGTAGATCCTTGTGAGTTCATCTACAAAGACTTCTTTGATTGTTCCTTTTCATCCTCCTTTCAGTTCCTATAATTTTTGTTATTTTCACCTGGAAACCTTCCATATTCCCTAAGAACCTGATTTCCAGACAGTCATAAATCGCTCAAGTGTCAATGCACCACTCTTCCTGTGCTGCCTTCATGGAAGCACTCATTTCACCCTTTCCAATGGTTTGATATTGCCAGATCTTTGCTGTCTGTTGTCACCTGCAGTGGCTTTCACTGCTCCTGCCTTCCAGCTTGCTTTCCCTGAATCACTGGGTCTGAAACTCCCTTCCAAGGGCGAATTAATGTGCATTGATGCACTGCTTGAAGGTAAATTTTACTGATACCTTTGTGCTGCTTTTTCTGGCTTTGTGGGTTATTTTTTTCCCTTATACGAGGCCTGATTAAAAGCTCATTTATTTTAATGGGAATCTCCTTTTGATGAAGGCTTTGCCACTGTCTGCTGCTTGTCTCCAGGTTTTCATTTGCCCTGAGTTTCAGTCCTGGCTTCTTGGTGTTGCTTTAGCAACATGGTCCTTCCATGCAGGGTAGGTGCACTGCCTTACAGTGAGTGCCAGTGCAGGAGATGCACTTGTTTCCTTGTAGATCCCTCTCAGTAGCAGCACCTTGTTTTACTGACATCTTTACTCCTGTCTTCTCTAGCAGCCTATAAACGTTCCAAGAACCCACAATAGATACCCCAGTTGCTAACATCTGCCTCCAGCCTCCTGGGACCTATTTGGCCTCGTGTTTGCACTAATGAACTTAACATAGGAAAGTAGGAGCACTGATGAAGTTTCACTGATGACATGAAGCTGAGAGACCCATCTGGTGCAGTGGAAGATGAGGCTTTAATACAGTAAACCTAAGATGTTCCTGGGGCCTGGGGTAGTATAAGCCAAAATGAAACTGTTCAAAGGGAAGGACCACACGTGCAGAAGATGCTAGCAATGGTTTAGCTATAAAACCAGATTTAAATAGTGAGGAAAAGGGCTCTAGCTCGCTAGTTAATCACACACAGATTGAACCATTCACTCGCTCTCAAAACACAGTGCAATCCCAGGATGTATCAGAAGGAATTCTAATGGAGATAGGCAGGCAGCCTTATGGGAAACATTAATGCATCAAAACCCTGGTAGGTTCTCCTCTGTAACACTGGGGTTAGAGCCACCCACAGTCACCAAAGGTGAATTTTGTGGTGGTGTGGTGGCTGACTGGAACCTTACCATGCAAAAAGAGGCTTAACCAACCGGATGGTGTTCTTCTGGCAGACTGCAGGCCGGCGGGGAGGAGGGAGGGCATGGTTGCTTTCCTTATGCCCACCCGATGCACTTTCAGGCAGCTGATGGGCAGAGGTGTGCTGAAGGTAACAGCCACGCTGTCACATGCACAAAGAGCAGACAGTGTGGCCGCGCTTTATTGCCTGGAGGTGGAAAGGTTCCTAGCTGTTAGGAGAAGGAGGCTTTTGGGTGACATTCTGAGAGCAGCAGAGTGTGTTTGTGTGTATCTCAACACCAGCCCACTCTCTGCTGCCCAAAGTGGGTGCTGCAGGGTCAGAGTAGAAACCAGAGTTTCACCATGGGCCATGTGTGCATCTGTCAGGCTGTTCCTCCAGCTCATGACATGGGATTGCAGAGCCTGGTTGACTGATCAGTGCTCACATCCATCTGTAGGTGATGGGCTCTGTGTTTGTGTCACTCTTCCTTAGCAATGTTTTGTGTCCCTTTAGCTGGTTGCAGCCGAGGTGTAGTAAGATCAAGTGTTTCTGCATTTTTGGAGCTGATTTAATAGATCCCCAGACCTCTGAGGACCCCACAAAGAGCTGAGACCTGCATGGAGTTTGCTGGGGTCCGAAACACCCGGAGGGCTCCCATGTGAGGTGAATAAGTCCTGGGAGTAAAACTTGGAAGTGCCGGTCCTGTGTCCCCTGGCACTTGTGCAAAGGAACTGTTGAGGCTGCAGAGGTGAATTATTGTGGAGCCAAGTAGAGTTTGGCAAGGGCAGTGAATCTGAGCTCCAAGCTGCAGAAAAGCAGTTACAAGCTGCTGCTGGTGCAGAGCCGGCCCCTGAAGCCATAATGCTGCATCCACTTGATGCTGCCGTTTGTAGCATCCCCAGGCCTGAGCTGTTATTTCTTGTCTGGCGTGGATAATCCACAGCGCCTGGCTGTGCCATCTCCAGAGCTTGAATGGTGTTTTCAGGTTGGTTTGATTCACTTTGGAAAGGATTTATAGGACGCTTGCAGCTGCAGATCAGCTTAGCAAGTGCTGAAGACTTTTGAGGTGTGTCCCTCTCTTCCCTGCCTACCCCCCAGCACTCCTGCACAGCAGCGAGTGGGGCTGAGCATCCTTTTATATGGGGTAGAAAGTCTGTTTTCATACCTCCTGTTTCCAGGCTGGTAGATAACCGGTATTGTTGAGGATTCTTCTTTGTCGTTTCCTCACACACACTCACTCTCCTGACCTTATTTCCTCTATATATACCCCCTTAACCAGCAAAGCTGTGATGAGATGACCAAGGCTCTTTTCTTCTAAAATATCAAGTGAGGGGAAAAAACATCTTGATGTATTGCTTTGTACCTGGAAATAGTGAGAATCATAGAATCATGGAATGGATTGAGTTGGAAAGGACCCTACGATCATCCAGTCCCAACCCTATGCCGTGGGCAGGGATGCTCACACTAGACCATGTTGCCTGTGGTCTGTCCAACTTGGCTTTGAACACTGAAGGTCAGGAAATGCAGGAAGGAAATAGTCTCATGCTCTTGAGCATTCAGTTGAACCAGTATGCTCTGAAAGAGTTAAATTGCTTCTTTTCTTAACTTGCAAATACAAGACTTTGGCTTCAGGCCGTTAGTTGCTGTTTGAGAATGGTTTTGTTGATATGCTGCCATCCTCTCTAGTATTTCAAAAGAGTTTTCCATTAATATTATATCTGCCCTACAGGTTCGTGTGATGAAAGGAAATTTAGAGTCTTAGACAAAAATCTTTCAGTAGGTTATCTCTTCTCTTTTAATCCTTCCTCTTCTGTAAGAAGAGGCTTAATCAAGTTACGCCTGGCCTGTGTCTCTCTAACAAGCTTGTTGAATATGTGTCTTCAAAGGTAACCTTCAATAACATGCAGCTAGCTAATAAAAACAAAGCAAACATTGCAAGTTCCAAGAGCTAATTTGAATCTGAATGCCCCGCGTAGAACCTTTTCCCTGAGCTCCAGGAGAGCCTCATCTCTTCTGGCCAAAGACCTGACTGAATTCCCCTTGGACTCTGCATCTCTTTCATATGCACAGTCCAACGGGTGCCTCCATCCATAGGGATTTCAGTTGCAGCTTGTCTCCACTGCTCTAAGCAGCACTAAGAAACTGGATCCTAACTTTGTGGTACCAATTTGCACTGATTTTATGGAACCAGAAGTGCCAAGCTTGGTGTTAAATCAAGGATTTAACCTTCACTAAATACCCTTAGGCTGTGCTGTGCTTTGATTTATAAGAGGGTGAGTGCCAGATTTTAATAAGAAGGTAATCATTAATGCTTTACTCTTGGGTTTGGCCAGTGGTGTTTCATCTCTGTAAAACACATGCTACTGTAAATGAGACATGTTACCAGCTTATTTAGGAGATCAATACATTGAGACTTGAGCCATTCAAGTCCAGCCTCAAAGGAGTAAACACTTAGGAGATACTGTATGTTAACAGGGAAGTCTACCTCATGTTTGTCATTGGAGAGAAATACAGAAGTAATTGTTTAAAACTTGAATTTTCTGGGTCAATATTGGTTGCATCCAATATTAGATGGAACCATAATCCAAATGCAGTCAGAGGTGTCTTAATACTGTGTTGCTGCTTCACAGGTGCTGTTGTACTCCACTTCTTCTCAGCTCTATATGTTTCGGTGTGAAACTCTGGAGTTCCCTGTCTGCTGTGATTTTTCCAGTTCCTACTCATAAAAAACATTGCAGTTCCAGATTGAGAGCAAAATAGGAGATGGCTTTGTGTTTGTGCTATTGGTTGCATTAACAGTGGGCATTCATGACTAAAGAAGTTGCAGACTGATAAAGTTACTGCTTCACTGAAGTAAAATGAGTTGAATGCAGGGGTCTTGGTCATCAGTGCCTTTCAAAACGAACCTCCTGTGTCAGCATTAATCGTGGTGGATTTGAGGCCTGGTTTAACCTTAGTGCTGGTTTTGCTGGGTGGGTAGTGTCCCAGCCACTCTGCTACTCTGTAATTAGTTTATTCTAGTGGACAATAATCTGGTGTTCCTTCAAAAGGAACTCCCAAAGGCAGGAAGCACTCGTGTGCCCCAGCAGAGAGATGCGTGTATTTTGTCACAGCTATAGAAAATGTTACAATGACAGTGTTAGAATATATAGAACATAACAGTGTTATAATGATAGTGTTGGAGTCTTTGCAAGGAGCTCTTGCTTCTTTCCATTCTTAAGGATATGATGCAAGATGCAGCAGCATGCAGTGAATGATTTCAGTGAATAATTCCAGTTAGTTTCTTGCTTTGTGATGGTCTGTAACTCCAGATAGTACTCCTTCAACACTTTCTCCTGCAGTATCACTGTCTCTCAGCTTGGCTGCTATGGTTTGGGTAGGTGAGTAGGGGAACCATTTGATGGATGGTGTTTTGAGAGGGTCATACTCTACCTGATGGCCAGCAGGTACAAGTGGAGCCTGCAGGGCTCTGTCTTGGCCCTGTCCTGTTTAACACTTTCAGCAGTGATAAGGAGCAGACAGCACAGCGCACACTCAAGTGCACAGATGACAGCAGCTCTCATGCTGGAGAGCAGAGCTGCCAACCAGGAGTATCTGGGCAGGAACCTCCCAGACTTAAGCAAGGGCAAACAGGGATACAGCCTGAGGACGGAGGGGCTGCTCTGTGGGAAAGGGGGTGCTGATCGGTGCCAGGAGAGGTTGTTCCCTCTCCATCGTTGGAGGTTTGTGAGGCTGAACTGTGCAGAACCCTGAGCAACCCTCATCTGACCTCATGGCTGAGGCTGCTTTAAGCCAGAGGTTGGACTTCGAGACTTCCTGAGGCCCCTTCAACCTGAAGTACATTATCCTGTGATTGTGTGACTACTTATTCCATTTTGGATTGAATTTGTGTTTGACATGTGCCTTTACAGTTGAATTTGCATGTCTAAAACTTCACACGCTGAGTCTGCTCTATCTCAAACCCAACTAATGCTTCTTGTGCATGTGTGCGTGTGTTCAGCGTGCTGGGTTGTTTTCTGTGCCAGAGAAAATGGGTCCTTTCCCAAGCTCACCTTTCAAAAGCAGTTGCTCTATCACAAGTGTTATTTGCATCTTTTACCTTTCGTGCTTGCTCCTTGTGTGAACTTGCTGCATGATTAATCCTCTTCTTTGTTTCTACAGAGGGAGAGTATATCAAGATGTTCATGCGAGGTCGACCAATCACAATGTTCATTCCTTCAGATGTAGAAAACTATGATGATATTAGGACAGAGCTGCCTCCTGAGAAGTTAAAACTGGAGTGGGTGTATCCTTGACATCAGAAGCTACTTGTTGGTCCCTTTTTGTCTTGCCTTCCCCCCCCCCCCCCCCCCCCCCCCCCCTCCCTTCCC